>JAMXBD010002713.1:0-168938 GCA_024138025.1 Combretum micranthum | reverse complement strand
TTCCTAAAATCAAAACAATTAGTCATTCATTGAAAAATTATATATTTAATATAAATACTTCATTTACATTATTTTATATTAATTTGATTATAATCTATTTATCTTAAATTCAATATTTTCATTTCTACAAAAAATCAATGTGCACCTTTACTTTAATCAACTAGTTCGCTACCTCAACACACGAGTTTTTTAAGCTCAAATTTTTATGTAAATTAACCTAACACATTTTTTTTTTACACTTCATAATTCAATTGTCTTAAACTAATTAGTTATTATGGTTTTAATTTCAATTAACACAAACTAATCTAGAACAGAGGATTCACTACGATGACCAATAGTTCACTCAAATTTGACCATCAATTCTGTCGGTTCTTTGCTGTTCTTTAACCACATTAAAAAAGACTTCGTAATCTTTCAAACAGTTATAGTCTCACCTAAAAGGAGAAGAAAAATTTTGTAAGCCTGGCTTTCTTTGTAAACCAAGCTGGACTTCGAGAACGAATTGGAAATCAAAACCTAAATTGAAATAGGTAGGGTTAAAAAGAAATCTAGAAACCGTAATCCGGCTTCACCGAGAATTAAATCGTAGAACTTTTGAGAGCAAGTTGAACTAGATTATAGTTCTAAAGAATATTCGAAACATAAAAAGACCAGTTTTGGGAATTATCTGTTCGAACCCGACCAGATCCATTTCGAAAAATCAGCCCTGACACTCGAAATTAGAAAAATATATTCGGAATACTCCTTAAGACTGGAATTTAATAAGGAATTCAAAAGTATATTTATTATAATTTTTTGGTTTAAAAAATTACAGTTATAGCCTTTTATCGTATTTTCTTTACTAATCGATAATTTCATTGTCTAATCACTATTCATCTCTTCATAAGTACAAGCTCATACCCTGCTCACACTCATAAGCTATACCCCTACTCTTACATCCTTACAATCCAACCTTACCTAATTATACATATTCCTTACATTTGCTTTTCCAACACATTTTATTACATTAAAATTGATTTTGAAAAACAAAACTCTCTCTCTCTCTCCCTCTCAAGGCCGGCGCAACCCCCCCCATTTCCCTCTCCAAATTTGTCTTATTTTCTTCTTTATTTTAATCACAAACCCTAATCCCATTCCTATATAAACTCTTTTATGCCTTCACCTTTTTCATTTTCTTTCTTTCTTCATTTTCACTTTTGGAAAATTTTACAAACCTTCCTCTCTTCTCACTAGTGTACTGTGAGCCCCCTTTCCCTCTAACCACACACACAACAAATTTTTTTCTTCAAGATTCTTGTTTCAAACATTAAATAGATTAGATCTAGATCTTACTACCGCAAAAACAGTAATGGCAAGATCATTCATGTGGATTCATAAAATCTCCATGAGCTTCATGCAGGATGTAAAACCAGTGAACATGATGATCAAACCACACAGTTGTGGATCTTATGTTTTAAGCTCATATTTTTGTCATAATCAAATATATGTTCATATAGTGATGATTTCATTTAGGAATCTTGCTACTACATATTATCATGGTAGTACTTCATTCATGCATCTAACATGATCATTACACTTAGATCTAGCTTTTAACATCTATTCTTTTACATGATATTGCATATCTCATGCATTTATTATTTTAAGATGAATAAATGATCATAAAGATTTTGCCTTATGTAAATGAACGTTTTGATATTTCTAAAAGTTAGGATATTTATGAAGATGAGCCAGAAAGCTCAAGAACAAATTTTTTTTCATCAAAACAAACTTTTATAAATTCGGATGGAAAAAGTTGTATTTTGAAAACTATTTTTCACTCCAAAACATGAATTTTTTATAAGAAATGAAGAGCTTATGGAATAGGTATCAATAAGAGATGATTTTAATAGTTAATGTAGATCTACCAAGAAATTATCTAACAAGAAATATTTACAAGGTAGAAAAATTTGGATCTTATGTTAATTACATGAAATTCGTACTAGGAAAAAAGGGTATGTAAACACTTATTTTTCAAACTCAAAATGAAGTTTTATTAAGGAAATCAAGTCCTTTGGGGATAAAATAGTGAGCTTAAATTTTAAAGTATCAAATGAGTTTTCTTAAAGAAATCACTTAAAAATCATTTTTACAAAATTCGGATCTAGGAATAGCCAATATTCAAACACTTGTTTACAAAGTGAAAAATGAGGATTTTTTGTTGAAAAATGAAGACCTAAGGAATATATATGGTAATACTTAATTTTAGCAAGATAAATAAATGTTATTAAGGAAAATCTCTAAAACAAGTGTGATTTGTCAAGAACACAAAATTAGTTTTGCTATGTTAGGTATTCATGACATCTTGTTAGGTAAAGCTTTCTAAAAATGTTCCTTAATAGAATATCATCAAAAAACATATATATGAAAGCTCATAACATACCATCATGATAGTACTTTGTTAATATTGATGCATATTTGGCATGGATAGTAGAAACATCATAACTCTTCACTTTTTTGAGACTTAAAAGTTTTCAAATTGAGATATTATAATAGAATTAGATAGATCTTTCAAAGTAGATAGGAATCGGTATATAAGTTGGAATTTCCATTTATGACGAAATTACGAACTTAATAGTTTTTATGAATAAAATGGATTAGATATGAGTTGAAATACTCATTTGGGTATTTCTTTCATTTTGGTGACTTCGATCCACGGATTCGTTACCATCGGACTATTATTGCTAAGAGACCGGCGACCAATGGCCGAGTAAGTATTACTTGCTAATTTCATTTCTTGCTTGTTTTGTAGCAATTAGTTACTAGATTATGAGGTGAAAGATAAAATGGACTTGCATGATGGAATTATGGGGGATTATGTATGCTTATTGATGAGTTGAGAAATTGTATTAAGAATATCGGAATCGGGTGATCAACTTATGCTTGTTTAGAGCATTATAGGATATTGTCTGTGAAATTGTTGATGACCTAAAAATTGGTATAAAAATTTTCCGGTTTGATAATAACATGAACATAATCACTTCATTGTTGGGGATGGGGCATTAGCATATGTTGGTTTTCCGTGATCCTTAAACAGCTAAAAGTTGATTGATCATGATCCATAAACAACATAAATGAGTTTATTGATCGTAATCCATAAACGACATAAGTTGGTTTACCCGTGATCCATAAACGGCATATTAATTCAACAGTAGTACCGCAGTATTCGTTAATCTGCTAACCCCAAATGGAGGGCATAAATCTATACACATATGATTTCTGACTGATCATACGATTGTTTTCATGTTGTTGATGCATTCCATATGATTGAATAATTAACTTAATTGAATGATTTGTTATAAATGTCTTTATGGAAGTATTCACTCACTAAGCTAGTATATCTTATGCCCCCACAGCTTTTTCTTATTGCAGTTTACTTATTTATGGCTAAGGCCAAGGCATCCTACCAAGCAGGTATAGGAGTTAGGAGTCTCCATTAGAAGTTTGTGATCGATTTTGTGTAGACTTCCATAGGAAACCCTAATGTTTATTGGATGACTGTAAAAGACCACGTTTAAAGTTAATATTCTTTTACGGGGGAATGCCCTAGAACTTTTGTAATTAATTATGTGGACCCATGATTTTATATTCTGATGTTTATAGTATGTCAAATTAAACTATTTATCTCCATTGGTTCATGTATTCTATTGTCGTAAAGGTACGTCTTGCATTTGTACGAGACTTTGGAATGATTATGGTAGCAATTCCTAAGTCTTATATAGCATGCGGCAAACTGTTACGTTTAAGGTACCCTATGGGGCATGACAGTTTAAGTTAGTATCAGAGCATAAGGTTATAAAGCATGACAATAAGACTTAAAAAGCTTAAGAGTTTAAGTAATTAAATAGTAGGATAAAAATGGAGTTAAAAGTTTAAGCCAACTAGAAATATTTTCTTGGTATAGGTTTCTTTAGGGGAAACTCGGGAAAGGGCAAGAAACTTTGTTAAGAGCATGAAGAAACTTTTGTGGACTATCGCTTAAGATTGAGAACTTTATGCGAAGACTTTGCTTTATCTTGAAGACCCTGAACCATGGTTGAAATTTATAGGATGTGGAAGGAAGGTCTGAGGTATACACGATGGTGTCGGTAGTGGACCATATTAGATATGATCCCATTAGAAGAAGGAGATGGACCATGTTGGAGACTATCTATATAATGGAAAGAATCATGGTAGAATATGAACGTGAGCCGATGTTGAGGGAGGTTTTACTTGTCTTGAAAAATGAAGAAAATCCTACTCATCTAGACTTTAGAGTATGGAATAGTATTGGACCTTTGTATGTCTATGCCCATGACGACCTAATGGATTAAAGAGAATGGGATATAGCTGATGCTAGGAACCACTTCATCCGATAGGGAGTATACCTAGACATTATACCACCAACTGTGGGGATCCAAACCCCTCATGCTAGTGAGATCGGAATGCAATTACCAATTGAGCCTATAGAAGAGAATCATAATGATGTGAATAATGATGAGAATGAAAATTGGAATGAGAATGAGAATGAGAATGAAGAGGAGAAGAAGAAGAAGAAGAGGAAGAGGATCTAGAAGAAGATCCGAATTGGGTTAATGAAAACGAAGCTAGAACACCACCACCTATGATGATAGAGGAGGAACCCAATCATGTGCTAAACCCACCGAATATGGACTTTGACAGAGATTTGGATATCCCTGATTGTGGTAGGATAGAAGCTGATTCAGACCCAACTATTTGGAGAGATATTTATGAGATTAATGATCACCCTAGGATGACCAATGAGTTACTCAATGATCCTATGGAAGTGAAGAATGAGGACAAAGCCATATTAAGAGAAGCAAGAGAGACTGTGGATCAATTTTGGGAAGAATGAAGAGAGTTGGAAATAGAAGAGAATAGTGAGAATAGACAAAAGGTAGAGAAGAAGAAGAGGAGGAGGAGCATGAACAAGAAGAATTGACCAACCCCTTAGAAGAAGGAATTGACTGTGAGAGCTTACCTACGTCAGTTCAACTGTAGAGACAACGAAAGTTCATCTAGTAGAGTCGACTTCCAAGTCCAACCCTTGAAGACTCCGTCTGATAAAGAAGAGATGGAAGTAAGTCTAACCCTATAGTCCAATAGAGATTTTCTTATGAGCAATGTGGGATGCCAATTTGCTCTTAGGTTCTTTAACAGATTTAGTAATGTAACTTTTATCATTTATCGTTTGTTTCTTTTAATCGTTAATAAGATGATGAAAAAGGATTAGGACTAGAATAACGATATGGAAAATTTGTGTACTTATAGTAAGAATCTTGACTCATGTAAGACTCCGCTTATCTAGTGAAATCCTATATGTTTTGTTTCAAGAAAGAAATTGTACTTTTCTTAATATGAGTAACAACATATTGCAACTAATTAAAGTTTATGCTATAATCATAAAGGATAACACTCAATTTTAGGACGCATGAGCATCAGCTCATTCATTGCATCATCATGATTGATTTTAACCTAGTGACTTTACAATGAGCTTTTGTGTTTAAATGTTTTCTTTGAGTTTATTATTGAGATTTCATGATTTGGAATTCCTATTTTAATCCTTTGATTTGGGAAGATTTAGTTGATTCTATAATTCAGTGATTCCAAATTAAGCTTTATAAAACAAACTTAAAGCAAAACTTTAAAACTTACAAAATAATGTATAAACAGATGAAACTAACGGATTCACAATCTGGAGCAAGAACCTCTCCCAAACGAAGTAAACAATGAGAACCAACCTGCTATACCTCAACCAAACCAACCGGGAGTAGCACCCCAAAATCCTCAAAACAAAGTGATGAATGCGATTGGACAATTGGCCAATCTCTTAAATACATTTATCAAAAATCAAAATCAGAATTAGAACGTGCACTCAGGACAAAGTGTAAGAGATTTTGCCCCACTGCTGCCACCACCACCTGTAGATCACCGGGAAGTAACCGCTGAGCCCCAGCTCCAAAGGAGGAGCATTCATACAATGTACCCTTACCACTGCCTCTACCCTATAGAAGGCCCTATCAAAGCTCTCTACCGAATTTTATAAAGAGCAACCAGTATTTTGATGAGCTTTCGTAAACCCAGCGAAGTTGAAGATTGGCTAGCTCAAATTGAGCGCTCCTTTGCAGCTTATGAGACTCCACCATATCTTCAGTTGGAATATGAACTTATATGCTAAGATATAATGCAAGAGTATGGTGGGAATCTAAAAGAAGGAGCTTAACGCCACTTGTCACATAGGAGTCGTTCCGTCGAGAGTTCTTAGAAAACTATTTTCCCTTTAGTCTGAGAGTAAGTATAGTGCAGACTTCCTGCATGTTAAGCAGAAAGGTAGAATAGTAGAACAGTAGAACAATATGAGACCGAGTTCACTCATCTGCTACAATATGTACCTGAATCTTTCAAGCATAGCGAAGAGCTAAGGAAACAAGTTTTTTGGGAGGTTGGACGAGGACCTAAGGATTAAGCTAGAGGAATTTGGAATAAAAACCTACCTGGAGTTGGTAAAAAAAGCTCGGGTGACTGAAGGAGCCAATAAGAGAAAGTACCAAGAACCTGACAAAAGAGTGTTTGGAAAGAGGCTATTCGACGCCTCAAGTTCAGGTTTAAGGGAAAGAGGTACAAGCCCTACCATGGATTTAAGGACAATGCTAATGGGAGCCAAATCAGTCAAAGGCCAATATCACTTACTGGAAGTGTAAAGAGGTTAATTACCCTAGTAGTTTCGCAGCCGAGAAATAAGTGTTACTATTGTGGTGAATTTGGCCACATGCTATGCTTGTCCAAAGAAATGGCCCTGCCTGCTTTATCTGCAAGGAAAAAGGACATTTGGCCATAGAATGCTCACAGAGAAAGAGTGTGGTAGCCCGATGGAACATTGGGTAATACAAGCACTATGAGATATGGAAGTAAAAGTGAAAGTCGTGCGGCAACAACCATGCACAGGATGAGGCTCTACAATTTTGAAGGCTAGTGGATGGTCGAAGAAGACGACGATGAGGAAATAAAGCTGGCAGCTATGAACTATGGTAGCAGTGATGATGTCGACTTAGTCATAAGTTAATCGCGAAACCCTCTTTAAAGTTAAAATCTCCTTAATTGCCAATTTTGTAAAACTTAAAACTTGTAAAAAGAAATTTAAAACTCTAAACATAGGATAAATAAGTTAGTGAGTGATGTAGGATCTAGTAGTGATGGACGTTTGTTGAACACAAAGGACAAATACGAGTGAATGAGAGTGAGGTTTATGTTTTGTTTGATACGGGAGCAACCCACTCATTCGTCACCACTAGTTTGGCTGGATGACTTGATTACCTATAGCTACAACACATAGCTAGTTTGAGAATTAAGACACCCACAAGAAGTGTCATGTCGACCCGGGAAATGATAAAGGATTGTCCATTGGAGATCCAAGAGCACCTCTCAAGGAGTGATTTAATAATATTGGAGAAGAATGAGTATGAAGTCATACTCGCATTAACTGGTTAAGCAAGGTTAAAGCTATAGTGGATTGTCAAAAGAGTGGTAAATTTCAATGATCAATCAGGGAAAGAAGTAGAGTTTATTGGAGAAACCACAATCCCGAGAAAACACGGGTTAAATTCTTTCGAGTTGATGATAGAAGATAAGGAAGTGGTGCCTATTGAGGGTATTTTGGATGAGGAGAAAACTTGGGGGGAAAAGGATATACTAGTGGTGAATGAGCATTGGATGTATTTCCAGAAGTATTACCTGGGTTACCCCCGAAAAGAGTAATTGATTTTGAAATTGTGGTGGCTCTAGATACCGAACCAATATCTAAGGCACTATACCAAATGGCTCCGGCTGAGTTAAAGGAGCTAAAGATCTATTTACAAGAACTCTTAGATCAGAAATTCATAAGACTGAGTATGTAGTTTTTTCACGCATTGATTTACGCTTAGGGTATCACAAACTAAGAATAAAGCCTGAAGATGTGCCAAAGAGGGCTTTTTGTACCGTTATGGACATTATGAATTCCTAGTAATGTCATTTGGACTGACCAATGCACCAGCTGCGTTTATGGATCTCATGAACAGAGTCCACAAACCACTTTTGGATAAGTGCGTAATAGTTTTTATTGATGATATTTTGATCTACTCCAAGAGTAAGGAGCAACATGTGGAACATCTTCGAATAGTGTTACAAACTTTAAGGGAAAACAAGCTATACGCCAAATATCCATATGTGACTTTTGGTTAGATAAAATATCTTTTCTTGGACATGTTGTGATGGGAGAAGGGATATTATTGACCTAGAAAAGATTAAGGCTGTAGTGGATTGGAAGCAGCCACAAACAGTTTGAAGTCAAAAGTTTCTTAGGATTGCTGGCTATTATTGCAAGTTTGTAAAAGATTTTTCAAAGATAGCTAAGCCCCTGACTCAATTGACACAAAAGAGTGAAAAGTTTGTTTGGATGGATAAGTAAGAACAGAACTTCCAAGAGTTGAAACAACGGTTGGTATCGGCACCAATCTTAGTCCTGCCAGACCAAAAAAACCCTATACTGCATAGTGATGCTTCAAGGAATAGCCTTAGATGTGTACTAATGCAAGAAAGGAAAGTAATTGCCTATGCCTCTTGACAATTGAGACCTCATGAGCAGAACTATCTTACACATGATCTGGAATTGGCTACAATTGTCTTTGCCTTAAAACTATGGAGACATTATCTGTATGGACAAAGGTGTGAAGTGTACATGGATCACAAAAGTCTAAGTTAGAAGGAATTAAATATGGGCAATGAAGATGGTTGGAACTGATAAAGGACTATGGTTTGGGAATGAATTACTGTTTAAGGAAAGTCAATGCGGTTGCAGATGCCTTAAGCCGGAAGAATTATGGAGAGGTAGCTGCTTTGAACACAAGTCAAAAAGATCTAATAAGAGATTTTGAGAAACTAAGGATCGAGTTTGTAGGGCAAAGTGTAGAGCTTGAAATAGCTAATTTGGTATTGAAACCAACCTTGATCGAAAGAATCAAAGAAGCTCAAAGGTATGGCGAAATAATACAAAAGGTTAAAAAGGAAACTCAAGAAGGAAAATACTTGGACTTTGCAGTAGATGAAGAAGATGTGGTCAGGATGAAGGCAGATTATGTGTACCCAAGATGTGAACTAAGAAAGGAGATAATGAGTGAAGCCCACAACTCCAGCTACACAAAACATCCTAGAGGTACCAAGATGTACCAGGACTTGAAAAGCCACTACTGATGGAATGGTATGAAAAGAGATTAGCAAAGTATGTAATGAAGTGCCCGGTCTGCCAACAAGTGAAAGTAGAACACCAAAGGCCATGAGGATTATTAACGCCTTTACCCATCCCTGAATTGAAGTGGGATCAGATATCCATGGACTTTGTGTGTGGTTTTCCAAAGACCTCCTTAGTCCGTGACACAATATCGGTAACAGTGGATCGGTTAACTAAGTCAGCACACTTTTTACCTATCAATATGACATATTCAATGGACAAGTTGGCTAAGATCTACATTTGAGAGATTGTACGACTACATGGCATACCAGTTGGGATCATTTCAAATAGGGACCTGAGATTAGTGTCCAAGTTCTGGACAAGTCTATAAAAGAGTTTGGATACAAAGTTGCACTTTAGTACTGCCTACTACCCTCAAACAAATGGACAGTCTGAGTGGACGACCCAAACCTTGGAAGACATGTTAAGAGCTTGTGTTTTGGAATTTAAGGGGAACTAGGATAACCATATACCATTCATCGAGTTTGCTTATAATAACAACTGTCACTTAACCACCTGATGCCACCTTACGAAACCTTATACGGACGGCATTGTAGGTCCCTTCTGTTTTGGGATGATGTGAAAAAGCTCGTTATCAGACTACAATTGGTACAAGAGGCGGCCGATAATGTCACGCCCCAAAGGATACCCAAAACGTGACAGTCCACCACACTTCGATATTTAAACTTAAGTATGACAACCTTAGTCATCCCATAAGTTTACATATCGGGTGTAAGGTATTTGCACAACTTTTAGGATTCACACTTTGAATTGGATAGTCTAAAGAAGGCATATATTAGCATTAAGAATAGAAATCACAACGATAGAAATAAATTAAGTCTTTACAAAAGTCAAAGGGCATACCCCCGCCAAAATAATAATCGAAGTCCGTCCATTCTAAATTCACATTTACAAATACTAGGGTTTATACCGAAGAGATTTTCCTAGAAGTCCACGCCTTAGCTAGGTCCCGACTTCTTCAAAAAGCTCCTTCATCCAAAAGATAACCCTGTGAAATGTGTTTCTCTCAGAACAACCAAAAATAGAACACCACAACAAAACTATCGGGGTTGTAAGCTATAGGCTTAGTGAGATTCAATTTCCAATATTCAGTACTCAACAATGGTACTATACCATAACAAGTCATTAGCAATCATATGAATGCACAAGCATATGAGCATACAATACATAAGACCATCTGGAAATCTTATGTTGAATGGATTTACACCCTTCATTCAGGGTTAGGGGTTTCACAGGCCCACACGACCATCATTTAAATATTTTCACTTCTTATTATGGTTGATACAGGTGCCCATCCACCACTTTTTAATATTTTTACTGTGGTTGATACAGGTGCCCACCCACACATATTTTAATTCCGGCCCATCCGCCAACAACCGAGTTTACCGGCCCCTCGTTGCCCGAATACTATGCCTTCTTCCCACAAAGGTATAGTAACTCATGCCATGTGACTCACTACATGATATGTATGTACAGTTTATTCATAGAACGTGGCATATTAATTAAGCAGATTAAGCGCGATCATAAAGAATTTCAGATAATCCAGTCTAATACTAGCTCATACAATGATTTATCACAAGTCTTGCCTCGATATACTTATCATTTATTCAATCAAGATTATGTCACAATCATCGTATTTTTATATTTTCCTAATTTAATGCCACTACGATTACAACACATACATGAGCACAACTATTTAAGAAATGAACTCACTCAGCCATTGAGAGAAATTCACTAGTCGTAGTAGTCCTCGGGACTGGAAATCCATCCTCCAAATCACCTAAGTCAAGGAATACCCGAAATGAGTATTTCTTATAAGGTTCTAATAACTTAATAATTCTAACTACTAAGTTCGTCAATTTCCGCATAAGATAAGGTCCTAACTTTAAATGACCATATCTAACTCATTTCAACTCGAATTTTCGCAATTTTATTGATTTCTATCTACTTCGAAAGAGATTTCTAAATGTGAAGTTTAAATCAAGTTTGAAAATATCTAAGCCCTCATAAATGAGAGATCAGATCTGTACAGCAATTATGTTGATTCCGAAAGTGCAATTTTTATGATGCTCTTGAGATTCCTAAGTGCAAAATGAAACTAAATGTCATGGTAATGAATTTCCCTATCATGAATGTCATGTATGAACTCTTAGGTGCCTAAGATCTTATAAATTTTTTAGATTAAAAAAAATTTAAATAACCTTTGTCGTTGGACATTATTTCATGCTATTGTTTAACAATAGATTTTACTACACTTGGTCCACACTAACTTATTCTAAGGAATTTTCCTTAGAAAACTCTACTTTTCTTAAGAAATTTTGACCTTACATTAGTTATATCCTAAGGCCTTTATTTCTTTAATAAATCTTCATTTGTAAACTTTCAAGTGAGTCTTATACTAGGGTGGTCCCAAAAATCCGATTAGAAAATTCATTTTCAAGTTGATTCTTTTGACGGAAAAAAGCTTTTTATACTTAGAACTTTGTGTATTTATTTTACTTATACCCTAAGAACTCCATTTTATTTAAGAATACCATTTTGAGTTGGAAATAGTGTTTTCTAACCATCTATTATCTATTACGGAATTTGCCCTACAAGATTTTCAACTCAAAACTCTATTGGACTTCACCTATTGTTTTAACATTTCCTTTGGTAGAATACACATTTAAACTTATGAAAAATATCATCAAACCCATCTATCACCTAAAGGCTTCATTTTTCTGTAAAATAGATATTTGAAGTTGATAAAAGGGTTTTTAGACTGGTTTCTCATGTCATCTAAATTTACACTAACTCCTTTCTTGAAAAGTGTTTTCCTTTTTGGTTTCATTAACTCATCTACTATAGATCTAAATACTAGCAAGTTATTTACTCAAGACAAAAGCAATTGTGACATAAATGCACACTAAACTCAACATAAAGATGAGATCTAATATGCTACATGAATGGAGTGTAAAAATGATAGATCTACTATCTTAGTGGTTAAATAGGTTGGAAAACATAAAAACTACATTTTTTATAAAAGATCTTTTGTTCAAAACACTTTTGATGGATGATCTAAAGCTTATGGCATAAAAGCTCCTTTAATGCAAGATCTACTTTGTGATGGTTTGGTATTCTTGTATTGATATTTCCTTGTCCCTAGCAAGAGATCATGGGGACATTTTGTAAACCCCTAAATTTCGGAATCGGTTTAGCACAAAACCCTAACCGGAAGTCAAACGAAACCCTAAAGGTCAACAAAACCCTAGTTTACCGTATCAATCTAAGTCCGGCATTGCCGTTTTCTTTGGCCCGGAAAACGAAGTTGGGTTAAGTAGCTCAAATAGTCCGTAATAAACATAGGTTTTTATAAAGTTTCAGTTTCGTGAATTTCGGATGTCCTTCGAACCCGATCGGACACAGTTCTCGAAAAACGTGTCCGGAAGTCGGAATAGGAAAAAATATTCCGAATTACCGTTAGACTCGTAAAATATAAGTTTTCCAAAAATATCAATTTCATAATTTTTTGGTAAGTAAAAATAACAGATATAGCTATTATACGCGTATTTTCTTACTACCGGTACTTTAATTGTCATATCTACTTTACATTACACTATTCATTACTATTCTACACTATTCTTTTATCTCTATTTTTCTTACACCTACTCTTACACTCTACATAATCTATAATCTTAACTTTTTACCTTTCCCATAACTTTATATCACATCTACCTTACTTATTACATTTTATTTAACAAAATACAAAAATTAAATCACTCCCTCTCTCCTCTCAAAATGTGGCCGGCACCTCTCTCTCTCTCTTCCCTCTCCATTTGTTTTAATTTTGCATTTATTTTATTCATCCAAAAATCACTCCCCATTTTCCTATAAATACCCCCCTCCTCTTTCACTTCTTTCACACCACTTCTATACTAAATTACTCTCTCAAAATCTCTCTAAATTTCTCTCAAGAAGTTCTTCAAGAAGTTCATCTCTTTAGGTAAAAGTTCTTCAAGAAGTCTCCATGTTCATCTACTTAGTATGAGCTTAGTGTATGTTTTCTAAAACCATGAAGGTTAAGAAAGCAACATTAGATTCATACTTTGTTTTTGTTCATAATATCAATTTCTTTATGTTCCTTTATGTTCCTTATATTTCCTTTATGTTCTTTATATTTCTTTTATGTTCATAACTATCTACTATATCTAAATAACATATACATATTCTTTAGAGCATATAAGCTAATCTTGCAATTTATTTACCTTTCATGCAATTTATTTACTTCATGCAATTTATTTATTTCAAGTTGTTTATAAGACTAGTCTCTAGTCTTAGACTTGTCCTAATCAAGTCAAAACAAGTTTTTCTTCTTTCATTTTATTCTTTATGGGACTAGTTTATTTCTTAGTCCCGGGAGCCTTGAAAAAGCTAAGACTCCAATACTTGATTTTATTATTTATGCTTTATGTTACTTTGTTTATTATTATTCTCATAATCATGTTCATTTAGATTGTTGTCCAAAAGTTTTTTTCTCTAAAGATAATGAAATAAAAGAAGACTTTTTGTCACTTAGGAATAAGTTTATGTGAAACATAAAAATATAAGACAACAAAAATAAACTCATTCATTTTCAAGTTACAAAAAGAATTCGCTATGAATTTAGAAACTATTTTTACTTAAAAGCTAGTTAAATCTTTGTTACTTTACTTGCTTTTCAAAAGAAAATATTTTGTTGACAAAAATGGTTCTTTTCATAAAGAAAATAAGATGGATGACTAAGGAAATTTTTAAGTAAAGACCTTGCAAATAGGCAAAGAAAATTTATGGTTTGAAAAGAATAAAATTTTCACTTTTCAAGTTACAAGAAAAAGTTAATAAGATTATAGAAATTAGTTTTTCTACAAAAAGTCCTTAATTGTTCCACTTTGTTTTTAAGGAAACCAAATTTTCATGCATGAGTAATTGTTTTTGGAAATGGAGACATAGAAAAAGAATGAGAAATATCAAGTAAAGATTTTTGCCAAAAATAGTAAACAAAGGAATTTACACAAGAAAATAAGAAAAGCATATTTTCTAGAAAAACTTCAAAAATATTATTATGTAACTTAGAAGTAGAAAATTTTATTTTCAAAAGTCACTTAGAAAAAGATAAATAAAACCAACATAAAACATTTTTAGAAAAAAATAAACAAGGTATTCATTTCAAAGAAATTCACAAAAACAATTTCCGAAAAGCTTCAAACCGACATTGTTTTACTTAAGAAAAATAATTTGGACAACAAGACATTTGAGCATGCTTAATATGAGTTACATAGTTATAAAAAGAGAATTTTCAACTATATAGATAACTAAGTATTTATCAAACAAATTTTGATTTCTTGAACCAAAGTTGTTTTTACTTGAAAATCCGTGGTGAATTTTGTCACCAGTTTTTCGGAGCCTATGTGGCTTTGTTTGAGGGAAATAATTTTAGAAATGGGTAGATCTTTTCGAGTAGATAGAAATCGGTATATTATATGCGCGATTCCGAGTTAAAATGACCAAGTTATGGCCATTTTAAGTTGGAACATTCTTCCATACGAACTTTAACGTTCTTTGACATTGTTTTGTCAAAATTCAAGAAGATCTTCAAGAAAAACTCATTATGGGTATTTTCTTTGGTTAGGTGACCCCGAGGAAGGATTTCTTCACCCCGAGAACTATTACGATTAGTGGAGTGTGTGAACGACTCATCCGCTTAGAGGAATAGACGACAATGGCATCGTGAGTTTATTTCCATTAAATGCTACACTTGTTGTGCTTGTAAATTAGTTGCACTAGAGTTAGGAAAAGATAAACCGATATGCATGTAAATAATTCCTTGAAAGAATTCTAAGAATATCGAAGCCCGAATTGTTCTAAGTGATTGTTTTAGTATAATATTGATTTGTGTGAAATTCCTTGATCACCATAAAGTTGAAAATAATTATGTTATGACTTTATAAATTAATGAACTCATGCATACCACGAAGTGAGTCACATTACATGGTTGGGATATTATCCTTGGGTGAGAAGGATAGTAGGCTCATGTCGAAAGCAACACTTGGCGGAAGATCCGAAAGCGATTGCTTGGCGGCTTAATGGAATATGCTTGGCGGTTGATCCGAAAGCAAGGTCAAATCAAGTAGGTTCGGAATACTTGGCGATGAGTGCTCGCAAGTATAAAAGTTTTTATTGAATGCTTGGCGATGTGTGCTCGCAAGCTTAAATTTTCTTATTAAAACTACTTGTTTTGAGTATCACCAAACCCCGAATGGAGGGCGTAAATCCATTCAACATATAGTTCCCGGAAAGCTATATGATTGTTTGCCCACGTGTTTGATGCATTACATATGTGTGATTAACCAACTTGTTTGAATCTTGTTACAAGAAGTTATTTATGGAAATAGTTCTCACTAAGCCTATTAGCTTATACCCCGATAGCTACCTTTTGCAGTTCCGTACTTATGGCTAAGGCCACGTGGACCAGTGGGCAGGTAATCCCTTTTGAATATTAGAACTCTGGATAAAGTATATCATAGTATTAGCATGCAAATATTTATATAATAGCTTAGTAATTTAGGGAATTGTTCCTAAGTATGCACAGTCTTTGCTATGAACAAATTTATTGTGAATCCTCTTTTCTTAATATGTTTTTATATCTCCTTAAGCTTCATTATTCCATATATGGTCCTCTAAAATTGTGAAAGTAAGCCTTACACTTAATATAAAAGCTTTTGGAAATGACTAAGGTTGTCATACTTAAGCTTTAATATTGAGTGTGGCGGACTGTCACGTTTAGGGTACCCGTTGGGGCGTGACAGTTTAAGTTGGTATCAGAGCATGGTTTAAGAACCTAGGAATCATAATTATAGAAATGGACTTAAGAAGAATTGACTTAGATAGAAGCAAGAAAAACTAGATAAAATAGAATGGGTAGAATAAGCCTCTAATATCTTTCTTTTACATAGATCACCATAGAAGAGGCCCGTCTCCAAGCCAAGAACTTTCGAAAAGGATCCTTCGAAACACCGAGAACTTCGAATGAGACTTAGATTTTATGTGAAGAATTTGCCCTAGCTGGACAACCTAAGACCCTCCGAGAAATGTTCCAAATCTGGAAGAGGGGAATGATGCAGTCCGAATGGAAAGGAGTGTTACGAACTATTCACAACTGCCCTATAGGCAAAAGAATGACCGAGTTGGAAGTAATATATGCTGTGGAGCGAATCATTGCTATCGGAGACCACGACCAATGCTGAAGGAAGCAACCTTCGTTCTTAGAGAAGAAGGAGGACGAACCCCGCCGGATTTTCGAACCTGGACCAAGATCGGACCGATATTTGTCTATGCCCATGATGATTTGATGGATCACCTCGAATGGATGAGAGCCGATCTCAACGATACTTTCCATTGGCACGGAGTATATCAGGGAATACTACGACCCCCAACAGAAGTATCCACCGAGCCGCCTACCTTCACAGGAATCCAACTAGGAATAAATGAGCCCCTACGATTGCGAGAGGATGGAACAGTGATAAGAGATGAACCAATGCAGGAGGTGAATGACAGTTCGGATGATGAACCCGGTGAGGACTCGGAGGAAAATCAAGAAGAAAGACCGGCGCAAGAGATAAGGAACCAAGCTGCCGTAGGAGTCGAGGAACCTTGGACCAACGATGAGTTAAGAATCATTCGTTACCTCGAAGGAAGACATGTCGGGGAGGACAAGATGAAGACCCCACGATGGATACAGAAAATGTTCCGGCGATGAAAACAACAATAGGGAAACCGAAGGAACAATCACTTGGAAGACCCTTGATGAAATAGCACCAGCAATGACGCATGAGGAGCTAATTGCCCATCACGAACAAGAAAGAAAGAGAGCACGAAATAGAAGAAAACACTTCAACCAAATCATGAGGAGTTTGAACCCAGGATCATCCAGCAGCAACCCGGGAGATGCGCCCGAAGAATGAAGAAGGGAAGGAAAACAAAGCATATCCCTAGAAGTCCAGCTTAGATTTATGTCATAGACTAGATTCATGATCTCAGTCTATCTTTTAATTTTCGGAACAATGTTTGGTATTTCTGTGTGATTTTCTTTTATGATTTATCTTATTTCCGATTTCATGTATGAACTTATTTCTATAATTATGCTCTAAGTTTGATTTCAGAGATTGTTTTGTTTTTATGCATATTTAAATTTCCGTTATATTTCCCCAAATTCCGGCAAAAATTTAATTAAGTTATCAAAACTTTACAAACCTAACTTAGAAAGTTTAAAACAGCCGAAATAGGAATAGACGAAGAAGGGAACAAAGCGCCTCTAACCAACCAGACATAGAAGCAGATCAACCTGCTGTCAAGGAGCCGCCGCACCTCAAAGGGACTTACACGCCACGTTAGGACACCTAACCCACGTATTAGAAGAAATTAGGCAAAATATGCCAGCACAAGCACCCGTACAAGAAGCAACACCAGCAACGCATCAGCGACAGCCCCAGTGTCTATACCAACCCTACCACAACAAGCTTCAACAGAGGCATCTGTGCATAGGAACATGCATAGCCAAAGTGCACCCCTACCTCCATCTCCACCGCAAGACCATACAAAAGCATGTTACCTAACTTCATCAAAAGTAACCGCTTCTTTGAAGGAGCTTATGACAAGCCAGAGGAGGCAGAAGATTGGTTATCTCAAATAGAGATGTCTTTTGATGCATATGAAGTTCCACCCCATTTGCAAATCAAGTATGGAACATTCATGCTTCGTCTAAACGCTAGGATATGGTGGGAGTCAAGGAAAAGAGATCTAATGACTCCAATCACTTGGGAAATGTTTAGACATGAGTTTTTGGAGAATTATTTTCCAGGAAGTTTAAGAGTGAGATACAGTGCAGACTTCTTGCAAATGCTCAAAAAGGAAGAACAATCGAACAATATGAGACTGAGTTCAGTAGATTGTTGCAATATGCACCAGACTCCTATAAGTACAGTGAAGAATTAAAAAGGCAAGTCTTTATAGGAGGATTGGACGAAGACCTAAGGATGAAGTTGGAAGAATTTGACATAAGGAATTTTCGAGAATTAGTGGAAAGAGCTCGGATTGTAGAAGGAGCAAGGAAAAGGAGAGAAAGAATAGAAGAGAAGAAGACCTGATCGTCGAAAGGGAATTTTTCATAGAACCCCATCTCATGCCTCTACCAAAGAAAATCAAGAACGACATAGAAGGATCATACCAAGAGGTATTAAGTGTTGGAAGTGCAATGGAGCACACTACCCGAAGAAGTGCCCCAGCTATTTGGAAATGTTTCTTTGTGGAAATACAAACCATAAGATGTCAAAATGCCCAAACAGAGGGATAGATGCTTGCTATGTTTGCAATCAGAAAGGACATTTTGCCAACAACTGTCCACAAGGAAGGAACATTCTATCAAGATCATCAGGGAGTTGTTCCTATAAGATAGAAAAGGAAATGGAAGTGGAAGTGAAAGCAGACCTGGACCTACTGCTTCAGGAATTCGAGTATACAACTTGCAGGGACGATGGATAGGTGAAGAAGTGAACAAAGAAATGGAAACTTGACTGCCTTGGAGTACATTAGAGGCTATAACAGCGATGCAGGAACCAGTCAATCCCCAACCTCCTTTTATTGATGTTATAGCAGGAGAATGTAAAGTTTTCTTTATGTGGATGAATAGGAGTGATAATCCCCTAATGTATCATGAGAAGTTTTAGTGAATAAAGATGCTTTACTCTTTCTTGAAGTTCAAAGTTTACATTCTTTCTATATATAACGATCAACCTAGTTAAAGATAATGCAAAAGAATGATGAAACCCGAGGAATTGGTCAACCTTTCAACAAAGACGTGAGAACATGAAGTCACCCATGACTCTAAGGAATAATGGAAATAAGTAATCTTTTGAATAGAATGTATACCTCTCAAATAAGATCCCAATAAGAGGAAACAAGGAAAACATAGAGCTTACAAAACAAAAAGAAAATAGTTGGCAAAGGATTTGCTAACATAAGGAAAGAACAGACACATTCTTTCAAGTTGATAAAGGAAATTAAGTAGCTAAAGAATGAAGAGAAATTGACCTTTGGAGATATTCGTGAGAAGTTTTGAAAAGAATTCTGGATACAGATTTCACTGGAGAAACAAGGAAAGTAAACTCGTAAGGAAGTTGGAGAGACAACAAAACGAGAAAATCGAGACCTTACGAAATGAAGTATGTCATCACGAAATATCCCCCCGCTGTAATGGAAAAAGACCCCAAGCCAACGTGTTAATTTTGGAAAGGAACAAGGTGAAAACCTTTTAAGGAGCAAACGTGTTTCTCTCAAGATTAAGATCACGATATCACCAACAAAGGATCAAATCAAGAAGGCATGACCCTCAAATTCCTTATAACTCACAAGTTTTAGTAATGCTTTCTGATATGGCCTGAAGAAGGAAAGAAGTAATCTAAGAACGTAATCTTAGGTATAAGAAATTAATAAAAGGGAGTTGAAAAGCCAAACTTTGGAGATCACAACAAGGTTTAAAAGAGGAACCACGTCGGTAGAATGATAAGATCGACCATGTAGAAATAACAAAAGAGCATAGATAAGAAGATACGAAGGATAAAGAAGGAATAAAGGAAGAAAAAGGTATTAAAAGGAGCTAAAGGATGATTTAGCATAACCTAAGGACAAAGGAGTTAGTAGAAGGAATCATGAGTATGGTTCATAAAATCGGACCAACAATAAACCAAAAGCTCAGAGACAGTAGAAGAAAAGAAATATGATAAGAGAATAAAGATATCAAAGGATAAAAAGGTTTATGAAATTCGATAAAAGCAGAATTAACCTTCTCAAGATTTCGGATTCTCACAAACAATAAACAAGAAGGCAAGGATGCTTATGGTATGAATCGACTAACCAAAGAAGATGGTTCGTTTCATAATCGGTCAATATAACGCTCTCAACAGGAAAAAGAGATGAAAGCAAAAGGATCAGTCAGAGATATAACAAACCTGGACGCAAGAATGGACAAAGAGAATTTTCCTTATGAGGATATACCCAATACCGATATTTATCCATAAGAAAGTCAGAAGTTAAGAAATGAGGAAATCAAGTAAACAGACCTTTTTAAAGAAAGACACATAACCCAAGTAACCAAGTTCTAACCACAAGTAGGAATTTCCAAGTTTTGAGGACAAAACTTTCTTTAAGGGGGGTAGGTTGTAAACCCCTAAATTTTCGGAATCGGTTTAGCACAAAACCCTAACCGGAAGTCAAACGAAACCCTAAAGGTCAACAAAACCCTAGTTTACCGTATCAATCTAAGTCCGGCATTGCCGTTTTCTTTGGCCCGGGAAAACGAAGTTGGGTTAAGTAGCTCAAATAGTCCGTAATAAACATAGGTTTCATAAAAGTTTCAGTTTCGTGAATTTCGGATGTCCTTCGAACCCGATCGGACACAGTTCTCGAAAAACGTGTCCGGAAGCCCGGAATAGAAAAATATTCCGAATATACCGTTAGACTCGTAAAAATATAAGTTTTCCAAAAATATCAATTTCATAATTTTTTGGTAAGTAAAAATAACAGATATAGCTATTATACGCGTATTTTCTTACTACCGGTACTTTAATTGTCATATCTACTTTACATTACACTATTCATTACTATTCTACACTATTCTTTTATCTCTACTTTTTCTTACACCTACTCTTACACTCTACATAACCTAATCTTAACTTTTTACCTTTCCCATAACTTTATATCACATCTACCTTACTTATTACATCTTTTATTTAACAAAATAAAAATTAAATCACTCCCTCTCTCCTCTCAAAATGTGGCCGGCACCTCTCTCTCTCTCTTCCCTCTCCATTTGTTTTAATTTTGCATTTATTTTATTCATCCAAAAATCACTCCCCATTTTCCTATAAATACCCCCCTCCTCTTTCACTTCTTTCACACCACTTCTATACTAAATTACTCTCTCAAAATCTCTCTAAATTTCTCTCAAGAAGTTCTTCAAGAAGTTCTCTCCTTTAGGTAAAAGTTCTTCAAGAAGTCTCCATGTTCATCTACTTAGTATGAGCTTAGTGTATGTTTTCTAAAACCATGAAGGTTAAGAAAGCAACATTAGATTCATACTTTGTTTTTGTTCATAATATCAATTTCTTTATGTTCCTTTATGTTCCTTATATTTCCTTTATGTTCTTTATATTTCTTTTATGTTCATAACTATCTACTATATCTAAATAACTATATACATATTCTTTAGAGCATATAAGCTCATAATCTTG
The DNA here is from genome assembly GCA_024138025.1 of Combretum micranthum. NCBI lineage: Eukaryota > Viridiplantae > Streptophyta > Magnoliopsida > Myrtales > Combretaceae > Combretum > Combretum micranthum. The sequence goes on along the minus strand of JAMXBD010002713.1, from coordinate 147,314 downwards.
CAATTTATTTACCTTTCATGCAATTTATTTACTTCCATGCAATTTATTTATTTCAAGTTGTTTATAAGACTAGTCTCTAGTCTTAGACTTGTCCTAATCAAGTCAAAACAAGTTTTTCTTCTTTCATTTTACTTCTTTATGGGACTAGTTTATTTCTTAGTCCCGGGAGCCTTGAAAAAGCTAAGACTCCAATACTTGTTTTATTATTTATGCTTTATGTTACTTTGTTTATTATTATTCTCATAATCATGTTCATTTAGAATGTTGTCCAAAAGTTTTGTTCTCTAAAGATAATGAAATAAAAGAAGACTTTTTGTCACTTAGAATAAGTTTATGTGAAACATAAAAATATAAGACAACAAAAATAAACTCATTCATTTTCAAGTTACAAAAAGAATTCGCTATAAATTTAGAAACTATTTTTACTTAAAAGCTAGTTAAATCTTTGTTACTTTACTTTGCTTTTCAAAAGAAAATATTTTGTTGACAAAAATGGTTCTTCATAAAGAAAATAAGATGGATGACTAAGGAAATTTTTAAGTAAAGACCTTGCAAATAGGCAAAGAAAACTTATGGTTTGAAAAAGAATAAAATTTTCACTTTTCAAGATACAAGAAAAAGTTAATAAGATTATAGAAATTAGTTTTTCTACAAAAAGTCCTTAATTGTTCCACTTTGTTTTTACAAGGAAACCAAATTTCATGCATGAGTAATTGTTTTTGGAAATGGAGACATAAGAAAAAGAATGAGAAATATCAAGTAAAGATTTTTGCCAAAATAAGTAAACAAAGGAATTTACACAAGAAAATAAGGAAAAGCATATTTTCTAGAAAAACTTCAAAAATATTATTAGTGTAACTTAGGAAGTAGAAAATTCTATTTTCAAAAGTCACTTAGAAAAAGATAAATAAAACCAACATAAAACTTTTTAGAAAACAAGATAAACAAGGTATTCATTTCAAAGAAATTCACAAAAACAATTTCCGAAAAGCTTCAAACCGACATTGTTTTACTTAAGAAAAATAATTTGGACAACAAGACATTTGAGCATGCTTAAGTATGAGTTACATAGTCATAAAAAGAGAATTTTCCAACTATATAGATAACTAAGTATTTATCAAACAAATTTTGATTTCTTGAACCAAAGTTGTTTTTACTTGAAAATCCGTAGTGAATTTTGTCACCAGTTTTTCGGAGCCTATGTGGCTTTTTTGAGGGAAATAATTTTAGAAATGGGTAGATCTTTTCGAGTAGATAGAAATCGGTATATTATATGCGCGATTCCGAGTTAAAATGACCAAGTTATGGCCATTTTAAGTTGGAACACTCTTCCATACGAACTTTGACGTTCTTTGACATTGTTTTGTCAAAATTCAAGAAGATCTTCAAGAAAAACTCATTGTGGGTATTTCCTTTGGTTAGGTGACCCCGAGGAAGGATTTCTTCACCCCGAGAACTATTACGATCTAGTGGAGTGTGTGAACGACTCATCCGCTTAGAGGAATAGACGACAATGGCATCGTGAGTTTATTTCCATTAAATGCTACACTTGTTGTGCTTGTAAATTAGTTGCACTAGAATTAGGAAAAGATAAACCGATATGCATGTAAATTAATTCCTTGAAAGAATTCTAAGAATATCGAAGCCCGAATTGTTCTAAGTGATTGTTTTAGTATAATATTGATTTGTGTGAAATTCCTTGATCACCATAAAATTGAAAATAATTATGTTATGACTTTATAAATTAATGAACTCATGCATACCACGAAGTGAGTCACATTACATGGTTGGGGGATATTATCCTTGGGTGAGAAGGATAGTAGGCTCATGTCGAAAGCAACACTTGGCGGAAGATCCGAAAGCGATTGCTTGGCGGCTTAATGGAATATGCTTGGCGGTTGATCCGAAAGCAAGGTCAAATCAAGTAGGTTCGGAATACTTGGCGATGAGTGCTCGCAAGTATAAAAGTTTTTATTGAATGCTTGGCGATGTGTGCTCGCAAGCTTAAATTTTCTATCATCAAATCTACTTGTTTTGAGTATCACCAAACCCCGAATGGAGGGCGAAAATCCATTCAACATATAGTTCCCGGAAAGCTATATGATTGTTTGCCCACGTGTTTGATGCATTACATATGTGTGATTAACCAACTTGTCTGAATCTTGTTACAAGAAGTTATTTATGGAAATAGTTCTCACTAAGCCTATTAGCTTATACCCCGATAGCTACCTTTTGCAGTTCCCGTACTTATGGCTAAGGCCACGTGGACCAAGTGGGCAGGTAATCCCTTTTGAATATTAGAACTCTGGATAAAGTATATCATAGTACTAGCATGCAAATATTTATATAATAGCTTAGAAATTTAGGGAATTGTTCCTAAGTATGCACAGTCTTTGCTATGAACAAATCTTTATTGTGAATCCTCTTTTCTTAATATGTTTTTATATCTCCTTAAGCTTCATCATTCCATATATGGTCCTCTAAAATTGTGAAAGTAAGCCTTACACTTGATATAAAAGCTTTTGGAAATGACTAAGGTCGTTATACTTAAGCTTTAATATTGAGTGTGGCGGACTGTCACGTTTAGGGTACCCGTTGGGGCGTGACACATTTAGTTGGAAATATCCAAGAATATCCTTGCCATAATAAGGATCTAAAGATATGGAAGGAAGGTCCTTTTACTTAAAGGTAAAATAGAAGACAAATGGAGTGTGTGTGTATGAGCACTAAGGCTCACGGCAATGGAGTGTGAGAGGGAGAGAATTTGAGAGCTTTTTACCTTTGGAAAGTTTGAAAAATGAGAAGAATGAAATGAGAGACAGAAAATGTAGTTTATATATGAAATGAAATTAGGTTAAATGGATTAAAACAAATAAAAAAAATTGCACAAAGGAGCTTGATTTTGGGGGGGGGGGTGGGGTTTCACGCCGGCCAATGCTTGTAAGGAGGGGGGGATTTGATTTTTATGTGACTTGTTTTGATAAATAAGTGTACTAATTGTCATAAATTGTAATAATAAATAAGAGACAAAAGATCCTTGGAAAAGAAAATAAATTTGAGTGATTGAAAGGTTGTAAGAATAGGGTGTACTTATGAGTAGTCATAGTTTGTACTTGTGAATAGTAATAAATAGTAGATAAGATATCTACTTTACCGGTAGTAACGAAAATACGGGAAAAGGGCTATAACTGTAATTTTTATAACCCGAAAAATTATAAAATATATATTTTTGAAATCCTTATAAAATTCCGGTTCTAATGAGTATTCAGGAATATTTTTCTGAGTTTCTAGTTCCGGGCTTCGCTTTTCCGTAATGAAGCTCGGGAAAGCTCGGAATAGAAAATTTTTCTAAATCAAAATTTTGTATGGTTCGAAATATACTATAAAACAATAATCCACATTAATTGATCTTATAGAGGTTCTTTTATATAGAAATCGAAGAAAAGCCAGAATTAGGGTTCCTAGGTTGCTTGTACTAATCCTATTTAGGGTTTTGATTTCCGATTTACGGAGCTTACTCAGTTACTAAGAAAACTGGGGTTTACAGATAAGGTGAGAATCATTTAGTAGAAAATGAAACAAGCCCAAAACAGACAAAAGAGTTGGGCAGATTTGAAAAGAAGGGAACTTGAATTTTAAGTGGATGACCATGTGTACCTGAAGGTAAATCCGATCAAAAGTATAAGGAGAATACGTATACAAGAAAAGTTGAGCCTGAGATACATTGAACCCTTCGAAATCTTGGAAACAGTCAGAGATCTAGCATACCGGCTAGCTTTGCCACCGAACTTATCGGGAGTCCATAGTGTGTTCCTTATGTCGGTACTAAGAAAATATATACCTGACCCCGAAAAGATATTGGAGCTGGAATTTACTCAGTTAAAAGGAAATCTCACTTATGAAGAGCTTATGGTGAAAATTTTGGATAAGAAAACTCAAAAGCTAAGGAATAAAGAAATCCGGTATGTGAAGGTGTTATGGAAAAATCACACCTTCAAGGAAGCAACTTGGGAAGCTCAAGAGGAAATTCGAAAGAAGTACCATGAGTTGTTTGAGAACCAAGGTACGTAAGTTTCAGTTTTGAAGACAAAACTCTATTTAAGGTGGGTAGGTTGTAAGCCCTGGCTTTTTTTGTAAACCAAGCTAGACTTCGAGAACCGAATTGGAAACCGAAACTCTTAACCGGAATAGCTAGACTTAGAAAGAAACCTAGAAGCCCTAAGTCTGGCTTCATTGAGAATTAAACCGTAGAACTTTTGAGAGCAAGTTGATTTAGACTATAGTTCTAAAGAATATATCAAAACATAAAAAGACTAGTTTTCGGGAAATTATCTATTTTGAACCGAACTGGGATCCATTCCGAAAAACCGGGCGCTGAGACTCAAAATTGGAAAAATATTCCGGAATACTCCTTAAGACTGGAATTTAATAAGGAATTAAAAAATATATTTATTATAATTTTTTGGTTTATAAAAATTACAGTTATAGCCTTTTTATCGTATTTTATTTAATAATAGGTAACTTAATTGTCTAATCTACTATTCATTAATATTCATAAGTACAAGCTCATACCCTACTCACACTCATAAGCCATACCCCTACTCTCACATCCTTATAATCTAACCTTACCTCATTACAACATATTCCTTACATTTGCTTTTCCAACACATTTTATTGCACAAAATTGATTTTGAAAAATTACAAAACTCTCTCTCTCCCTCTCCCTCTCAAAGCCGAAGCAACCTCCTCCCATTTCCCTCTCAATTTGTCTTATTTTCTTCCTTTATTTTAATCACACAAATCCTAATCCCATTCCTTATATAAACTCCTTTATGCCTTCATCTTTTCGTTTTCTTTCTTTCTTCATTTTCACTTTTGGAAAATTTGACAAACTCTCCCTCTCTTCTCACTAGTGTACTGTGAGCCCCCTTTCCCTCTAAACCGCACACACAACAAATTTTTTTCTTCAAGCTTTCTTGTTTCAAATATTAAATAGGTATAGATCTAGATCTTACTACCGCAAAAACAAGTAATGGCAAGATCATTCATGTGTGGATTCATAAAAATCCCCATGAGCTTCATGCTAGGGATGTAAAACCAGTAGAACATGATGATCAAGCCATCACAAGTTGTGGATCTTATGTTTTAAGCTCATATTTTTTTCATAATCATAATGTATGTTCATATAGTGATGATTTCATGTAGGAATCTTGCTACTACATTATTATCATGGTAGTATACTTCATTTCATGCATCTAACATGATCATTACACTTAGATCTAGCTTTTAAACATCTATTCTTTTACATGATATTGCAGATCTCATGCATTTATTATGTTTAAGATGAATAAATGGTCATAAAGATTTTGTCTTATGTAAATGAACGTTTTGATATTTCTAAAAGTTAAGATATTATAAAGATGAGCCAAAAAGCTCAAGAACAAATTTTGTTTCATCAAAACAAACTTTTGTAAATAAGGACGGAAAAAGAGTTATATTTTGAAAACCTATTTTTTAACTCCAAAACATGAATTTTATGTGAGAAATGAAGAGCTTATGGAATAGGTATCAATTAGAGATGATTTTAATAAGTTAATGGTAGATCTACCAAGAGAAATTGTCTAACAAGAAATATCTACAAGATAGAAAAATTTGGATCTTATGTTAATTACATGAAATTCGTAACTAGGAAAAGAGGGTATGTAAACACTTATTTTTCAAACTCAAAGTGGAAGTTTTATTAAGGAAATCAAGTCCTTTGGGGATAAAATAGTGGAGCCTTAAATTTTAAAGTATCAAATGAGTTTTCTTAAAGAAATCACTTTAAAATCATTTTTACAAAATTCGGATCTAGGAATAGCCAATATTCAAACACTTGTTTACAAAGTGAAAAATGAGGATTTTTGTTGAAAAATGAAGACCTTAAGGAAGATATGGTAAAGACTTAATTTTAACAAGAATAAATAAATGTTATTAAGGAAAATCTCTAAAACAAGTGTGGTTTGTCAAGAACACTAAATTAGTCTTGCTAAGTTAGGTATTCATGACATCTTGTTAAGTAGAAGCTTTCTAAAAATGTTCCCTAATAGAGTATCATCAAGAACATACATATAGGAAACTCATAACATGCCATTCATGATAGTACTTTATTAATATTGCATGCATATTTGGCATGGATAGTAGAAATATCATAACTCTTCACAAAAACAGACTTAAAAGTTTTCAAAATTGAGATATTATATTAGAATTAGATAGATCTTTCGAAGTAGATAGATCGGAATCGGTATATAATTTACAAAATTTTGAGTTAAAATGACCAAGTTATGACCATTTTAACTTGAAATTTCCATTTATGACGAGAATTACGAACTTTATAGTTTTTATGAAATAAAATGGATTAGACATCAGTTGAAATACTCATTTGGGTATTTCTTTCATTTAGGTGACTTGGATCCTGAGGATTCGTTACCACTGGACTATTATTAAGAGACCGGCGACCAATGCCGAGTGAGTATTACTTCTTAATTATATTTCTTGCTTATGTTTCTAGCAAATAGTTGCACTAGATTATGAGGCGAAAGACAAATGGACTTGCATGATGGGAATTATGGAAGATTATGTATGCTTATTGATAAGTTGAGAAATTGTATTAAGAATGTCGGAATCGGGTGATTAACTTATGCTTGTTTAGAGCATTATAGGATTGATTATCTGCAAAATTGTCGATCACCTAAAAATTGGTATAAATAATTTTCCAGTTTGATAAAACATGAACTTAATCACTTTACATTAGGGATGGAGCATTCGCATATGTTGGTTACCCGTGATCCTTAAACAGCTAAAAGTTGGTTGATCATGATCCATAAATGACATAAATGAGTTGGTAGATCGTAATCCATAAACGACATAAGTTGGTTACCTGTGATCCATAAACGGCATATTAATTCAATTGTAATACTGCAGTATTCGTTAATCTGCTAACCCTAAATGGAGGGCATAAATCTATTCACATATGATTTCCGGCTGATCATATGATTGTTTGTTCATGTTGTTGATGCATTCCATATGATTGAATAATTAACTTAATTGAATGATTTGTTATAAATGTCTTTATGGAAGTATTCACTCACTAAGCTAATATAACTTACGCCCCCACAGCTTTTTTTTATTGCAGTTTACTTGTTTATGGCTAAGGCCAAGGCATCCTACCAAGCAGGTACAGGAGTTAGGAGTTTCCATTAGAAGTTTGTGATCGATTTTGTACAGACTTCCATAGGAAACCCTAATGTTTATTGGATGACTGTAAAAGACCATGTTTAAAGTTAATATTCTTTTACAGGGGAATGCCCTTAGAACTTTTGTAATTAATTATGTGGACCCATGGTTTATATTTTGATGCTTATAGTATGTCAAATTAGGCTATTTATCTTCATTATCGTAAAGGCACACCTTGCATCTGTACGAGACTTTAGAACGATTGTTGTCACGCCCCAAATGGTACCCTAAACATAATAGTCCACCCCATGCTAAATGAGACTTAAGAATCACTACCACAGTCATTCATAAGTCTTGTGTTAATATGCAAGGCACTCTTTTACGACAATAGAATACATAAACAATTGGAGATAGATAGTTCAATTTGATAGGATAAGCATAAAAATATAAACCACAGATATCTCAGGATCGGTTACGAAGCATTAAGGGGCATTCCTCTGCTACACATAAGTCTAGGTATTATCTTTTAGGTAAAGCTCGATCATTCTAGGTTCACTACTAAAGACTATACAAAACCAATCGTAAACTTCTAAAGAGACAACTCCTAGTCTCACATTACTTGATTTGGGCAGGTCCGAGGACGTAGCCATATGTATGGGAACTACATTAGAAAGAAACTGTAGAGGTATAAGCTACGCTAGCTTAGTGAGTTTCACTTCCAAAATTAAATGCTCAACAAGTAATACATATCAGGCAAATTATATTAACAACCATATGGAATGCACAAGCACATGAGTATACAATACATAAGACTTTCGAAAATCTTATGTTGAATGGATTTATGCTCTCCATTTGACCATTATGACCATAGATTTCAATTTTTCTCATTTATATTGTGGTTGATACAGGTGCCCACCCACACACTTTTTAATTCCGGCCATTACGCCAACATTCGAGTTTACAGCCCCTCATTGCCCAGCTATTATGCCTTCTTCCCATAAAGGTATAATAACTTATGCAATGTGACTCACATCTGGTATGCATGACCAATTTGATTACAAGATCATGGCATATTAATTTAACAATTTATAGGCGATCATAGATATTGCAAATACTTCAATTCTATACTAAATCATACAAGTATTTACAACAAGCTCATTCCGATATTCTTGTCAAGGATTCATCCAAGTGGAACTCACATACACACAATCAAATTTTATCTTGCCCTAATTCTAATGCCACTGATGTTACAAGCACAATCATAAGCATATAATTTAAAGATAGTGAACTTACTCGGTCATGGTCTCCAGTCTCTAATGGTAGTGATCTAGAATCATGAATTTCCCCCGATTCCAAAATCACCTAAATGAAAGAAATACCCCTATGAGTATTTTATACCATAACTAATTCCAAACTTTTCAAATAAAACCCATTGAATTCGTAATTTCCATGGTAATTGGCAAATCCAACTTAAAATGGCCATAACTTGGTTATTTTAACTCGGAATTTTGCAAATAAGTTATCGATTTCTATCTACTTCGAAAGATCTATCTATTTATGAAGTTATTACTAAATTTTGAAAACGTTTAGGTCTAGGAATGTTCGGGCAGTATCTGATTAGTAGTTAGAATTTGAAATTCCGAAATAGTTTTGTGAAATTTGCATTATTTCTAACAAGTAGATTACATGTACATGCAATATCTACAAGTTATGATCATGAATGTCATGATATGAGTTATCTTCATGTAAATCCTTAATGACTTTTTAATTAAAAGAATTTTGTGAAAACTTTCACCTTGCAATATTGTCATGAACACTTGTTTGAGAAAAACTAGCTTTATTCCTTTGAAAATCATGTATATCTTTACTATGATAAGGCCTTGATGACCTATATACCTAATACCTTCATTATCTTAATAAATTTCTTCATTTAAAGGTTGGAAAATAGATGTTTTAAGGAGAGTTTTGCTAGTGACGAATTTTGCACAACTTTTGGAAAAGAAAAATATTGTTTGATCTTAGTTGGAAAACTTTTCCTTTGTTTTAAGTTTCTTCTTTGATAAAACGCATTTACTCTTAAAAAATCAAGTTTTTATTATATCTATTCCCTAAGACTTCTATTTTTCCATTAAAATACTTATTTTGACATTTGGAATTAGGTGTTTAAGTGAGGTTCATTTTTAAATCCGAATTTTGAGAAATTGTTTTTGAGATGGTTTCTTGTGAAAAACTCATTTAATATGTCTAAAATAAAGTCCTAATAAAACCTACTCCCTAAGGCTTTCATTTCTTTAATAAAACTCTTGTTTTAGGATCGGAAAATAAGTGTTTTCTTGGCATTTCACCCTAGTTATGAATTTCTATATTTTTGTTGTAGTTGAATCATAGATCTAACTTAACTTTTGTAATCATTTTCTTGTTTTGAAAAATTTTCTTAGTAAAAACATAATCAACTCATAAAAATCACTACTTAATAATATCTATTACCTAAGCCCTTCATTTTAGATGTAAAACTTTTATTTTGAAGTTGGAAAATATGTTTTCTAAATGGTTCTTTCTCAAGATCCGAATTTTAAAAAATGGATCTTGAGTTTTGATCAACACTTTCATTAAGACTATCATGTAGCAAGACTTTTATACATGTAAAGCAAGTAGTTATGTCATTTTAACTACTCTAAACAAGTAGATCTACTATACTACTCATGTTATGAATATAAATGCATCATGAAAAATATGTAGATGAGAATAATAATGAAAATATATGCACAAAATTTCTATAAGAACAATATATAACAATAATATATCAAAATAATAGCAAGATAACTTAGATTTCAAGATCCATAACATGGTGATGGTAATGATCTCATGCTTAAGTGCTTCCACATCCTTAGCTTAAAGCTTATAGAGATTTTAGTGGAACCATACATGTATGATCTTGCCATTATATGTTTTAGTGGGGTAAGATTAAGTTATATTACCTATTTGGATGTCTGGAATAAGAAGAATTGAAGAAAATTTGTGTATGTGTTTGTGTGTGGGGCAAGGGAGTCATGGCAAAGAGGGAGTAGAGAGGGAGAGAAGTTTGCTTTCCAAAGTTTGATCTTTTGAAAAAGAAGTGAAAGTGAAAAGTGAAAGGTGAAAAAGATATTATATAGGAAAATGAATTAGGGTTTTGTATGATTGTTTAATAGAAGAAAAACAAAACAAATTGTAGCTTATTGGGAAGCGGGGAGGGGAGGGGGGGTCGTTTCACACCGGTTCTAGTAAGGGAAGAGAGAGAGAGAGAGAGTTTTGGTTTTGATTTGTGTAATAAAATTCAAACTTAATAAGTAGTTTGAGTACAAAATATATTGGAAAAGTAAATTTGTAAGGAAGTGATGTAAAATTATAAGAATAGACTGAAAGAATATAAGAATAGGGTATGGGTGGTTGTACTTGATGAATAGTGTGAAAGAAAGCAAAAAGTTGATCAGACAATTAAATTACCGGTAGTAACGAAAATACGATAAAAATATTATTATAACTGTAACTTTTATAACCCAAAAAATTATATAATTGATATATTAGAAATATTATAAAATTATGAGTCTAACAGTATTAATATGATATATTTAATATCCTGAGCCCCAGGACACACTTTTCAAGGTCGGTATCCTATCGGGCTCAAAATAGGTCGAAAATCCACTAATCTGATATTGTTTAGCATCTTACTATTAGTACGAGCCAATCTATGCTTTCTACTCGTGTATCGACTTATGGGATTGAGAACATGGGATTGCCCGATCTAAACTGCTAGGCTTTCCTGAGGTTTTGTTGACTTAGGGTTTCCGATTGACCTTTTAATTTAGGGTTTTATCTTGGAGTTATCTCATTTCTATTTTTCGGGTTTCATTCTTGGCATTGCAGGACATATGGTTTCTAGGTCTGATTGGTCCAAAGGTATGCTTTTAGGGTTTCGATTTCCGGTTTTAAGTTTTCTGAAATTGAACTCAGGTTTGCTAAGAAGACGAGAGGGTACAGTTGTGGTAGTAATTCCTAAGTCTTATATAGCATATGGCGGACTGTGACGTTTAGGATACCCTATGGAGCGTGACAAAGTCATCAGCTCAGCCATATACATTCACACTACCACTGCTAAAACAAACATTGTGTTACCCTATTTTTTATTTTGTAATTCGATTTTTTTAAATAGTAAATGTATTTTAAAAATCACCAAAATTTCCTCTTTACATCTAGAAACATTCAGCTATTTTTTTTAATTTCATTTAAAAATAAATTTATTTGATATTTTAATTAAATTTCAAAAAAGGATATACACTAATCAATTTCACCAACATATATTATCATAAATCAATTTATCAACATATGTAACTTATTGAAAACACTTTCAATAAGATGATATATCATATTCACATGCTTATATACATATATTGATAATAATTTCATTAATTTAACAATATGACATGTATTTTATATATAATATTCAGCTTATATGTAAATTTAATACATTTTCCAGCATTATAATTTATTAAAAACTAAATCAAATACACACATATAATCAACGTATCAGGTCAAATATATACCATACATTAGACACATCATACATTAGACACATCATTAGACACAACATTTATACATATATTTATATTATTGGTTTATGGGAAAACATACATCGATATTTACCAAACCTTATTATTATTAAATCTATGTTAAATCATCATCTACCAATAATTTCAACAATAAATATGTAACAATCATACAAATTCACTAATTAAACTAACATTACTTACTTGAATTGTGAAATAATTAGCTAAATCTTCACTATCCTCCTCCTTAAGTTGATGTAGCTTCTTCAAGCTAATTTTCTTAATTTCAACCTTTCTTTAGCCTTCGAAATCACTTAGGAATTAGCTGAAATAGAGATTAGTTTTAGGGAAAAAATTGGGTCATTGGATGGTAGAGAAATCATGAATTTCCTACCTATTGGATACTAGATTTGAAGAGTGATTGAGGATTTTTGGTGTATTTTAGAGATGTTTTTGAGAGGATTTTGAAGAGAAAGAGACTGCTAAAATGAGAAAGAATTAGGGTTTTCTAAACATCATATTTATAGTATTTTATGTCTTGTAAATTCCATAAGGGTTAAGGGCACTTTGGTCCTTTTATTTCAATAGTTTAGGGCATTTTAGTCTTTTCATAGATTGTAGAATTCTTCTTGAATTGGTTGAGAGCATTTTGGTCTTTTCATATGTTAGATTTTTCTAGAAATTAGGGAATTATAATATGTGTGGTGGTGTATGTTAAGTTTAAGGTCTTATGGGCTTGATTTCATGGGCTAATGGGCTTTGATTTCTTAAGCTTATAAGCTTTAGTTTATGGGCTTGAATCTTGAGTATGGGCTTAACCTTTTAAGCATGGGATTTCTTGATAATGGGCTTGATCTTTAGTTTTAGGCTTCATGTTGATGGGCTTGAATTTAATATTAATGGGCTTTGGGTTTTAGATGATGAATTGGATCTTTAGATTATGGGCTTGAAGAATTAGGAAAGAATATAAGGAATTAGAAATACAATTCTTACTAAATTGAATCAGAAATTCATCCTAGAAATTTTGATTAGAGAAGAATTAATTTTTTACTTAAATGTAGGAATTTAGGGGCTTAGGGATGATATTTAAAAGAAAATATTTAGTTTTGAATTTCTAGGATTTTAAATGTTGGAAATTTGACTAAAATCACTAAATTAGATCTTTGGGGTTTTAAGGAATTGAATTTGATGAATTAATTTTAACTGATAATTAGAAAGGATTAAATAATTTGAATTTGTTAAAATATGTAATTGGTATTGCTTGATAGGTGAAACTAGGTATTTATGACATTATAATCTTTATTTTCAATTAAATTCCTTTATTATTCCTAATTATGTTAAATTATCAAATTTCTCACTTACACGATTGAGGTTTTTAGTCCCAATCGGTCAAATTAGGGTATTATACTCAATAGGATAAAAAAAATTTCTATTCAAAATTTTTATTTAAGTCCTTGTTTAGTAGATATTAATCAGTTTTTATTTTTATCATATATATTTCAATCCCAACAATTCATCTTTAAATTATCATTTACTATCTAATAAACCCTAAAAATCATTTTACCCATACTACACTTGATATCTATAGTTGTAGGTGTATAGCTAGTAAGTTATTGACCCGTGTCTACACTAAATTTAGATTAAGGTTCAATTTTAGTGAATTAGTAATTTAGGTAATTGAACTTGAAAAAATTGGTTTCAAGTTGATAATTGAAAGGAATTAAATAGCTTGGTACGTTGGAGATAGGAAATTGAAATAATTTGATAGGTTAAAATGGGTATTTGTTAAATTAAAATCTCTATTTTTCATCAAATCCATTTTCTAATGCAATTATATTAATTTTTTAATTATATTCTATAGTTTATGAAATTCAATTAACTAAACTATCTAAATTTAATTTTTAATATAAATTTAAAATAAGGTTCAAAACTATCCGTATTTTTATAGTAGTTAATTATCGCATTCCCAATTTAGATTGATAAAATTTGGGATATTTCATACACTAACGGCTTGTTCACTTCACTGAATGAACAAGGTTGTCACGCCCCAATGGTACCCTAGTAGAAGTAGACAAGTCACACTTGAATACTATCACTAGATTACCTTCAAAGAGTGACAGGTTTTCAAAACAACAGGATCTTTTAGTTGCTTTGATAAGAAATGATAAATACATGTAAGAAATAAATTAGTGAATAACTGATATCTTAATCATAAAGTATCACAAAACTATTACAAACCAAGTAGTCTTCTTGTAATTCATAACTGTTAAAATAACACTAGCTAATCTATTCTAGAAAAACATAACCATAATTCCCAAGTGTAACTATAGACTTCCAGCTCCTAAGCTCTTATCAGAGCCATGTTCCTGGAAGTGACTAACCAAGGTTGAAGTGCAAACCTGAAAAGACTATTAGAGTATGAGCGAAACCACGACTCAGTGAATAACCAGATATATTATACATCAAACAAGTTATTAGCAAATCATATGTAATGCAATCAATCAATCATATGCTCAGATATAAGCTTGGATGGTCTAGAATCCAAACAGGGAAAAAGATTTACGCCCTTTTTTCAGGGTTGAAGAACATTTACCTTATGACTCACCTGCCCAGGAGAGACTAAGTTTACAGGAAAATCAACGATTTCTCGTTTTAGAGTTATCACTTTAAATATAATAGATTTAACTGACCATTTCCTTTATCCATCCTTAGAAACTCCTTAAGTATTAATCATTTCAAAGTGATACTACGGGCGGTATTATTCATTACCACTTAGTTCCTGTAGAACCAACAGAACAAAGAAAACCTTGGAAGAACTAACACTTTAGAAAAACCAAGCATTAACAGAGAACCGAAATATTAATACGTAGCAGGCTGTCACCCATTTATATATGCAATAATGCAGTATGTGCAATGCATGACCAATTATTTTATTAAGTCAATAGTTCTTATTCAATTTCATAGTGATCATATATACACACAATCATCATCATATTACTTCACAGCATCAAATCATTGCATTATCACTTTTGTAATGGTAGATTAACAATCATACAATCAGATCACAACAAAACATTCATTTGATTGTCTTTGCATTATATGTTCAGCTATCTACAAGCACAAACAGTATAATATGACTGAATTATTCATCTGCTCATGGTGACTTAATTGTAATAGTCTGCTGGAAGATCTTCTAGGGTATCAAAGTCACCTATTGAGATGAATAAAGTATTCATCAATATAATATAGATTATATAACTAAATTCCTATACGTGACTAATGTCCTAAACTTGATATTTATCAAGTTTTGTAGTGATTAAAACTAATTTTATGTTATTCGATACTTAACTCAATATAGAAAATCATATTTGTTTATTATTACTTAGTGTCGTCGTGCTTCTTCTAATTTATTTCATATAATTATTTTGTTATTTTTAGAAAATCACATTATTCGTAAATTTAACTTATTTCAATTTACATTCTTATCTATTTAATCTATCAAGAACAAATATTTGATTATTTATAATTTTTATTAACACTTAATATTTTTCTCTAATTCTAGGGTTTTAAGAATTATCAAATATTAATCAAAATATTCTAAGTATTTGTATTTACTTTACTATTTAGTAACTACTATTTTAACACACAAATATATATAATATAATTATAATTATTATACAATGTTCATTCACGAAATACAGATTGTATAAAAAGAAAACAGGTTTGTACGCCGGTTTCTACGCCGCCGGCGTTGAAACCCAGGTGCCGGTGTTCTTTTAATTTGCATAATATTTCATATCATTTGCACCGGCTTTGAAAGCTGTTGGCTTTCAATGTACGTTAGACTGTATGCCGCCGGCGTAAAATCCTAGATAGCCAGTGTTCATTCATTTTTACGTGAAAATAATTTTTACGTAACTCCTATTTAGTGTAAGCCGTCTCTACACCGCCGGCTTATCCTTGTAAGCCGCCAGCGTTGGACGTTTACACTACCGGCTTATGGACAGTGTTAGCACTGTTCATCATCTTCTCCGATGAACCAATTTGTATTTCTTAAATTTTCTACGTTAAAAACATTCCTAAACCATTCCTAAGTGTTTTTATATCAAATATATATACATATAGCAAATCCTAACGCGTCTATAAACATATAATCTTAAATTTCGAATCTAATAAAGTATATTTAAGGTTTCTGATTTTTACCTCGGTTGAGCCGATCCGATGGAATTCGAAGCTTGTTTTTGTGTTGATTATGTTCCTATGATTATCAGAAGCCAGTTCTAATCCTTAGATTTAAAAGAAAACCATTCGAATTACATCAACTCACCTTGAGCTTGTTTTCAAGTATTTTTTGCATTGTTTTTCTTCTGATTCGAACTAGGACGATTTGAGAGGTTTGATTTCTGTTTATAGGTTGTTTTGGATGCTACTTAGGAGTAGTTTTGTTCTGGAAATTTTGAGTGAAAGTTGTGATAGTTTGTTTGTGCATTAAGAGTCTTAAAGGTATATATATATATATATATATATATAGGAAGAAGAAGGAGAAGCTTGCGGCTGCCATTTGATCCAAATTTCTCCTACATTTAGCTATGTCTGATCTGTTGTTTTCATGGTCATAAATGAGGAACTAATGTGGCAATCTTTGATTGGGTGTTAGGGTTGATTTTGTTGACTATTTGGGCATTATTGAGGCAAAATTTCGACTCCCTCTTTCCATGCAATCCAAGCAACTTGCAGTCGAAACATTCACAACAATAAGTATATATATATTAGTTAGTTTATTAACTTAGTTTTACGATAGTTTACTAGGTTATACGGGTACAAATTAGCTAATATTTGAGAGTTTTTGTACAAAAATATGTTTATTGGATTCTACAAAATACTTAGATTATCAAACAATACAACTTTAAGTTTTAAATTTACGTGATTAATTATATGTAGAATTTTATCTCCCGCGACTAAGGTTTCCCAAGCTCATTAGGTCAATTTTTGTTTTAGGATCCAATAGCTTAAGAAAACCCTAATTAGAACAATAGTGTGATTCAATTATTTATTTGAAGTTTAGATCTTGAGTTATACATCGGTTTGTATTTTTATTGTGTATTTATAATCCTAACGTTTATCTTTATGTTATCGTTTCCTGTCTATAAGCAGTTGATTAACTACTTAATTCGCATTTGATATAGAAGCTAAATTATATATATATCGTTAGTTTTTGATACCTATCATGAAATCTTATTAGTGATGTTTAATACTATTTATGAATCATGAATTTAGGGTTCAAGTCCATACATAGGCTCATTACTACTCATTGTTCTATTCTCAAATCATTGTTGAGTTCAAAAGCAATCATTTAATCTCTATATTTATATTTTTTATTAAGTCTATTTACATAACAAGTTTCGGGTTTGAAATTTAGATTTTCTTTTAATCATATCACGAATTATCCATTCAAGATACGAAATCTCGTTTTTTTATATCAACTAGGGTTAAAAAAGTTCTTTATTCGATTTCTAAATCCTTATCTAGTCAAATTCAATTCATTGATCTATTCTTAGGCTTTTATTAGAATCTAAGTTTACTAACTAGTTCATACATTCTACTTTAAAGTAAGGTACTAATGTGGAAAATTTTTGGGGTTTACAAAGGTTGTAATGAAATTCTTATTACGGAGGAACGTAATAGATCTATAATAGGATTTTTTTATTAATTTTTATTTAAATGGTGGTATTTTGAAAAAAAAAAAAATAGCTTCAGCATTGAATTGATATTCATAGGTTTGAATAAAAAATGGCTATTCAATGTTTTGTGTAATAGAGATTCATTATAGAATCGCTATTTAGTGAACTAAATGTCGTAATAACTATTCATAAGGAATAAGACTATAATTGAATTGCAATTACAGCGAAGTAAACGAGCAATAAATGTCACTTTCGGCATTTTTTGTACGTAGAGCCGAAGAGATTCTATCATGCAAATGATTCAATGTTATAACTATTGAATATATATGTATATATAACATAATAATGTAAAATAAAGGACGATGTCGAACCGTAACTTTTGTCGGCATAGAATGCATGTAATAATGAATTTCTTTTGCCTCGCTGATTGAGTCAATTTGTGAATATTGTTAATTGCCAAAATACTCGAATGATTGGATTAATAAGTTAAATAATTAGAATAATGAATATAAGTATATATACATTACTAGAATTGGGATGTGAACCATACATAGTGAAATAAATATATATATATATATATATATAATATTATGATTCTTACGGAAATTATAGTGTGTGTGTTTCATGTTCATGGAGGATTATGGCGTGCGAATGGTTCAATGTCTCATCATGTGATTTAAAAAAAAAAAGTAATAAATAATAATAACAATAAACATAGGTATGCTCAACAATATTAGAGATGGAATGATGTTTGTCTGCAGAATTTTTACTATATGTATATATTGCACACTTGCTAAATTATATATATGCGAATGAATATTGATGCCATGCGAATGATTAATGTTGACTGCACGTAAAATAAATAAATAAAATAGGAAAATGATCAAATAAAATTTAACATAGGAGTGTTCAGCATTTTATGGACATGAAATGAACAAGATATGTGCTGGGGATGGGTCAAATATTTTACTTTGAAAAAAAAAAAGAAATTGATAATAAAAAAAAACAATATGGTTGCACCGGTGATTAGCTTAATTGAACAAGTGGAGTGACGTGATATACGATAATTGAATCTAAATAATTATTTAAGGTATAATTGACTAAAAAGAAAAAGTGATGATCGAGCCAAGCTTTATGTTGGATTGAACCAGTAATGCAATCTGACTAATTAATTTGAATCTTAGCAGAATTAATTCCGTCACTTAACATTTGTGGGCAACCTATTTGTTTAACTTTTTTGAACAAATACAAACACTTTTTTTTTTAACTTTAATCTAGCAAATTTATTTATTAAGAAATAAATATAGATAAAAAAATTTGACAGTTCTCATAAAAATATTAAATAGATAAAAATATAAATATAAATTAGATATATTTATACATATTGTTTCGATATAAATGCAGATACAGATGAAAAATAGACCATCCAAACAGGCGATATTGTATATTATCTTTATTTCTCATGAGGGTGTAGGGATCACATATTTAGCTTTTTGGAAGCAAAAATAATTCAACACATGGATAATATCCAACAGGATCTCTTCGGACCAAAACGTTAAAATAATATTTAGGGAAGTATCACATTTTGGGCATAAATAGTTAAATTGGTTTAGAAACACATCTCTAAGTCAATTAATTTTGTTTTTAGCCAATTAGGCCAATTTACACTTAAATGGACCAAATTAAATCCTATCAAGTCTTTCCTAGTCAATTAAGATCTCAACCTTCAAAATACAGCCAAACACTAATTTTATATCTCATGAACTTAAATTCCACGATAACGGGCCCAACGCCCTTTTACTTAAATCAATTGAGCTTATTTCTAAACTATTTAATTCTAGTATCGTTTTCTAGATATTGAATTACCTAATAGGCTCATGCAATATTTCTTGAGCCTATAACCTCTAAAATATACTTAATGGGTCTAAATAGAAATTTAGAAGGCCTAATAGCTTTAATTAAACCTAAAATAAATTGGAATTAGATTTTTACTTAATTTTTAGGTCTAGTACTCAATTTTACTTAATTGTGCCTAATCAAATATTTAAGCCCAATTGTACCTAAATTATATTTCATACTCCCAAATTTGCTCAATAATTAATTTCATAAAGCTCACTGCCCTAAATATAAAAAGAAAATTCCTATTGGGCCTACTATAGTTATCCTAAAGGCTCAATACATCAAAATAAGAAATCCAGTCTCTTACATTAACAAGCTTAATTCAAACTACTTAAGCCCAATAAGCTAAATAGATTCAACTTAAGATATCAATCAAGGTCCTATAGTAATTAATTAAACATAACTAAATAATCAATATGAATTTGATAATTTAATTGTATCCACAATTCTTATAGGAATTAATCTTTCTTGGACAAATACCGTTGCTTCTGACCTTCACCTAACTTCATCTTTAATATCAGGTATGTAGTGACTTACGTGTTGCTTGTCTAGGGTAGGCATATTAAATAAACTAAAACTTAAAGATGGTAAATAATTGATTATTGCTTGTGTTTGTGTCATTTAATTAGGTTTGAGAAGCAATAGCCTTATTGGGCGATGCTAGCAGGGTAGTTAAGTGCTTAAACCACTCTTGGTGGGTCTGTGGGTAGCTGATAGGTAAATGGTAACAAGATAACTTCTACTTAAACTTGGAGAGAAGTAATGCAATATGGTTCACGTTTATGGGACCTGTTGAATCAGACTATAGTATGAACTGAGATAAGTAGAGATGCATAATATTTATGAGCCTTAGGCGAGGTTATTACCAGAAGTTTTTATAGGAGATATAGGTATTCGGGCTGTCTATATCAACCCCTTGAGTAGTTGCTACTATTCAGGATTCCCTGATTCCCATGACTTGTTGTCAAGTGTATAAATGCTCATGTGTTGCTAAATCACCTAAGATAATTACTATAAATTATTAGTTGTTGCATTATGTATAGTTTAGGGGCGTATGCCACATCGCTTGTGCTTGTGTCACTATTTACTAAGCTTCGGCTCATTCTTTTCTTTTTTAGGTGTTAGTGATTTTTCTTTAATGCTTATTCATATATCGAATATAGGATGAATCAATGCGAGCATATCGACGAGTGGAGTAGCTAGGAATGTAAGATCATGTGTTCTCTTAAATAAAAGTTATGGTTATCAATTCAATCTTGTATTTCCTTTTTAGGCTTGGTTTGTGCTTGTAGCTATAAAATCTTTTATAAAAACCTTGTATTGATATTTATGAACCTTTGATATTTTGTTATTTATCGTTACTTAATCAAATGTTTTCAAAACCTAAATATATGATTTTAGAGTCTAAAATTAGTTAACAAATGATCATGATAAACAAATAGTTAAGGTAGCATTAATGTATAATGCCTAAGTGTTATATGTGGCAAAACTAAACAGACCTTGGCCCTATTTAGGCTATGACACCTTTACAATAAGCTAAGGACACTGATATGCCTAAGGTAGGAATCCACCAAACAGTCAGTTCTAACAATAAAAACGTAGAACACACAAATCCAATCTTGAACCAAACGACAAGAGAAACCCTAAGCTCTTACTTGGATATGACACACTAGCAAGGGAATAGCTCTAGCATGGTCTTTGCTGATATTACACACATCAAATTCCAATGTTGTCACTTGGCACAATCCAACGAATTGATAAGAGTATAGATAATAGAGAGAAAAAACTCAAATTAAGTTTTGAACTTGAAAATACACTATGAATACTTAAGATGGGGGTGAATTGATTATTTGTTCAAAATTTTGAAATAATTAATTTTGGAAATCAGTAGATTAAAAATAAAAGGATTTGCAGTAGGTTAAATAAAAAATAAATAGAATGTATAAAATAAAAGAGAAGGATAGAGAAAATCAAGATATAAAATTTTTATATGGAGTTTGACCCTTTGCCTACTCTCCATGATTCACTAATTACCTTTTTTAAGGTCATCACTATTGCTTCAATTAATTTCGAAAGTCAACTTAAGATGAGAAATTGCATAATTCAGGAAGTAAAATAATTCCTCTCTCTTTAAGTGCTTTAAAAGAAATAGCAATTAATATTAACTAGGCACTAAAATGTATTTTCTCTCTCTTAATAATTTAAAAATATTATGTACAAAAAACAAAGAAAATGAATTTTTCTTATCGTAATAATTAGTTTGTAAAAGAGTTTTGTAGTTCGTTCTTTCATGTTAGTCTTCTAGACTTTGTATATAAATAGCCTTTGAAATTCAAAAGTCCATTAAACACAACATCTATAACTTGCCAAGTGTTAAATGCTCCCCAACAACTCTTTTCTTGTCACATCAACCTTATTTTTAAGTCATCGCACCTCAAAAAAGTTGTCACGCCTCACTTATCATGCCCAAACTTTACCCTCAATAGTTTCGTATATGCATGCTTTGTCAAGCTTCAAAATTTGAATTGTCGAGTCCTAAACTCCAACTGTTGAGCCTTTAACATGACCCTTGACAAGCCTTGTAAAGCCTTTGTTCTATACTAGTCAAACCTCAACTTTTTGGACGTCAAGGCGTAAACTTGACCCTCGACAAGTCTAACATGTTTTTAGCTTTTTGCTCATCAGACTAAACTTATCAAGCCTCAATCACTTAACTTGTTTAGAACTCAACTAACCCCTCGATTATTGTTTGGGTATAATCAAACTTGTCAAGCTTTAATCTTAGCTTTGTCAAGCCTTGACCACTTGCTATGGCTTACTCTCGATAGTTGTTGCTTCCACTAAAACCTCAGAAAAGCATGCATAAACACACACAAAGCATGCATAGATATATTTGACTATTTAAGTGTAGTTTATAATAAATAAATAGTTGATTGTGCATTAACTTGTCTCATCAAAATTCGCATTGAACTCTCAAGTTCAACAATCTCCCATTTTTTGATGAGGAATATTTATGCAAAATTAACTCATATTCACTACAGTATACTTTCCCTCAATTAAGCATTCAAAATTTAAGAGAATTTTCACAAGTTTCAAAACAAATTTTTTATGTTTAATTTTAGGAAAATACAAACTACACTTAATATGTCATTTTCTCCCCTTATCAAAATATACTTCATGCATATTGTTAATTATGCATCCACTTCTCCTCCTTTGTACTCATAAAAAACAATATTATAATAGATTTAATATTAACAAACGAGGAGAAATGAATAGATAATAAACAAAATCAGCTCAAGCAAATGCCTCAATAAGACTTTACCACACTTACCTGTGCTCACATAGGACTTTGCTGCTTGCCTATACGTAGATAGGACTTCACTGCTTGCTTATACTTATATAGGACTCCACCACTTGCCTACGCCCACGTAGGACTTCACTACATTTGTCTATACATTGATAGGACTTCACACACATGCCTATGCTCACATAGGACTTCACTGCTTACCTACATAGATAGGACTTCATTACTTGCCTATACTCCGATAGGACTTCACCACTTGCCTCTTCCCACGTAGGACTTCACCACATTTGCCTATACATAGATAAGACTTCATATACATGCCTATGCTCACGTAGGACTTCGCCACTTTTGTCTCATTTCATGAGGACTTGCAAGCTCACATATAACAGATTTGCAATCACATCAAGCACCATCTTCACAAAATCAAATATGTAACAATCAATACAAATCATCACAAAAATAGATCAAATCAAGTGCAGATAAGATTTTTAGGCCTGTATCATATTTAGTAGCTCATTTAGCCCAAAATTATGTTCTATGTCAACTTGGTTCAATAATACTTAGCACTCATCTTGCTTGATTATTCCCAATTCCCTTCTTAAAGTGCAAAAACGATCTTCACTCAAGGGTTTAGTAAAAATATTAGCGATTTGATTGTTTATATCAATAAATTCCAAGTTAATATCTTTGTTTAGAACATGATCTCTAATGAAATGATGTCTAATTTCGATATACTTGGTCTTTAAGCGTTAGATCTTATTTTTAGTCAAATTTATAGCACTTGTATAAAATTTAAAAAAATTAAATCATAATCAAGCAAAGTTTGTTTTATCTATAAAATTTGTGCACAACAATGAAAGTGCAACCAAATTTTGCTTTTTAGAACACCAAGATATTAAAGAATTTTCAAGAAAATGTCATGTGCCGCTTTTACTTTTCCTATCTAATTTACATCCAGTAAAGTTAGAATCAAAGTATCCAATTAGATTGAAAGAAGTAAATTTTGGATATCATAAGCCAATTTCAATCGTACCTATAAAATACTTGAAAATGCATTTTACCACATTCAAGTATGATTCTTTTAGGCAAGATTAAAATTGTGTACATACACATATAGATAATATGATGTCAGGTCTAGAAGCTATCAAATATAATAAACTGCCTATCATGCCTCTATACATCTTTTCACAAATATTTTTACTTTTTTCATCTTTATCAAGCTTACTACTTATGCTCAAAGGTGTTGGTTTTGATTTGTAATTATTCATTTTGAATCTTTTCAACAAATCTTTTGTATGCTTTGATTGACTGACAAAGGTTCCCTTTTTAGCTTGTTTGATTTGAAGACTAAAAAAATATTTTGAGTTCTCCCACTATATTCATTTCAAATTCATTTTTCATGGACTCAACAAAATCTTTTATAAGACTTATATTTGTAGCTTCAAATACAATGTCATCAACATAGATTTGCACAATCAATGTATCAGACCTATGATTTTTAATGAATAAAGTAGTATCAACTTTTCCTCATGAAGAACCTTTGTTTAATAAGAAGCTACTAAATCTTTCATATCAAGCTCTAGGAGCTTGTTTTAGTCCATAAAGAGCATTGTTTAACTTAAAAACATGATTGGGAAATTCATTATTTTAAAAGCCTGGTGGTTACTCTACATGGACTTCTTCTTTTATAAAATCATTTAGAAAAGCACTTTTAACATCCATTTGAAAAATAGTGAAATCTTTAAAAGCTACAAATGCCAAAAGTATTCGAATAGATTCTAGTCAAATAAAAAAAACTGCCTATCATGCCTCTATAACATCTTTTCACAAATATTTTTACTTTTTTCATCTTTATCAAGCTTACTACTTATGCTCAAAGGTATTGGTTTTGATTTGTAATTATTCATTTTGAATCTTTTCAACAAATCTTTTGTATACTTTGATTGACTGACAAAGGTTCCTTTTTTAGCTTGTTTGATTTGTAGACTAAAAAAATATTTTGAGTTCTCCCACTATATTCATTTCAAATTCATTTTTCATGGACTCAACAAAATCTTTTATAAGACTTATATTTGTAGCTCCAAATACAATGTCATCAACATAGATTTGCACAATCAATGTATCAGACCTATGATTTTTAATGAATAAAGTAGTATCAACTTTTCCTCATGAAGAACCTTTGTTTAATAAGAAGCTACTAACTCTTTCATATCAAGCTCTAGGAGCTTGTTTTAGTCCATAAAGAGCATTGTTTAACTTAAAAACATGATTGGGAAATTCATTATTTTAAAAGCCTGGTGGTTACTCTACATGGACTTCTTCTTTTATAAAATCATTTAGAAAAGCACTTTTAACATCCATTTGAAAAAGAGTGAAATCTTTAAAAGCTACAAATGCCAAAAGCATTCGAATAGATTCTAGTCAAGCAACTAGAGCAAAGGTCTCATCAAAATCAATTCCTTCTTCTTGATTGTAACCTTTAGCAACCAATTTAGCCTTATTTCTTGTTATTAAATTATAAGTTATTTTTACTCGTTATTTTTCATAGGATTTTAAACTCCTTTTACTAAGAATTTTTGATAAAATCCTGCAAAAATTATGTTTTTGATAAATAATGTTGTTTTAAAACCCTTAGAATCAAATAAGGAGTAATCAAGTGTTTTAATTCACATTTGGAGCAAAACAACAAGCAAAGTCAAGAATGCAGAAGTCGAGCCTTGTAAAGTCATAGCCGAAGCTAAACAGAGAAAGAAGACAGTAAAAATTGGTATATCGAGCCTCAACTATAAGCCATAGACATGACTCTCGACTTCAATCGAAGCGATCGAGCATCATTCTAAAAGAAAATACATTGTTGAGCCTCAAAGCCAAGCATCAAATCTTGACCCTCGACAAAAGCTTTTACAAACTAATTCTTTATCAGGATTGCCTCGAGCCTCAATAATACAACCCTCGACTCTCTCAATTTACCCTCAATAGAGCAATGGACAAAAACACATAGTTTACCTTAGGAAATTCCTAAAGTCGAGCCTGATCTTGCTTTATACAAGCCTCAACCAACAGATCACACGCGACCCTTGATGAGTGTTTTCACAGATCATATGCATGCATGAAAAGTTGTCCAATTTTATTAGAAAGAATCTGGCAAATCTGTCACGTGTTAATAAAGCAGGCTACGCTTTCTATGCCTAGTAGGGGTGTGCAAAAAAACCGATGAAACCAAAAAACAGAATCGAAACTGAAAAACCAATCCAAAAAATATGGTTAATCGGTCCATTGGTTTCGGTTTGAGATCACGGTTTTTTTTTTGGTTTTCGGTTTCGATTTCGGTTTGTAACCATAAAAAATCGATGGTTAATGGTTAACCATTTTCAATATTTAGAGATATATTATATGTATAATTTACATATATATAAAAAAATTTGAAATATATATATACACATATGATCTACATATACATATAACTTACATATATTAATATTATTTGGATTTTGATTAAAGTACTATTATCTTATGTTTGATGGGAGTTGATGTGGTAATTGATTAATTTGATTTTTGTTGATGATGATACATTAAAAGGCTTGTTTTTCTCATTTTCCTTAATTTGATTTTCCTTTTTTTTTTAGCTATTGTAATATATATAATAATTTAAAGAAAAACTCTATGATAAATGATAAAAAAAAGTTTGTTGAAATTATCAATTTGATTTATTGAAACTACTACATTAAATAGTTAAAAACCGAAAACCGAAAAAATTAACCAAACAAAATGGTTAACCGTTAAGGCAGTAAACCGTTTATAATGGACCAGTTAAGTATCACAATATTAAAAAACCGATCATTATAGTTAGGTTCAAAAAATAAGGCTACGGACTGGTTAACCAATCCGTGAACACCCTTAATGCCTAGTAGCCTATAAATAAATGTGCAAGCGTGTATTGTAAAGTATGTACCAACAGTATAAATCAGTATTAACATAGAGTAGATTTTTAAAAGATTCTTGGGTAAAAGAATTTCTATTTCTTTTTACTTGAGAATTTATTTTGTTTTTTAGGTAAAATCAATTTAAGCTGATGTTTGTAATTTCTATGAATTTCTAAGCAATTAATTGATTAATCTTTTGGATTTATTTTATTTCTTCTTATTTGTGCTTATTTTGATAAATCCATGGAGAAATAAAGTCCTACCGCTTAGGGATTATGAATCCAATTCCTAATTTAGTTTGATTTCAAATACACTCTCAAGTAAATTTGATTGGGTGTTTGTAATTAGTAACTTCAACTTAAACTTGTGGTTTTTAAAGGAGTGGTGCACTCTTTTAGATCCACGATTGATTTCAATTGAATAGATTGAGAGATCATTCGATTGATTAAATCTGTTGTTGCTAATGAAGTCGATCCTAACTACCTCTAGCCAAGGAATGGATGAAGACTTTTTGTCACTTGTTTTAAAAATTCATTGAGCTATCTTTTTGAAACAATGGATTCCTATTATGTATGCAGGTCTAATTGACACTTCAGATTACTGGTTTTAGCTAGATCTAGAACTACTGACTTCGAGAGAAGCTTTAGTTTAAATTAGAGAATCTAGCGGTATAAACGCATAATTCAAACAGCTTTTAAGAAGTTTGTTGCTCTTAAGAAATCATTTTGATAAGGAATTGGTGAAGTAACTATGAGCTATTATGTCATAAAAGTTACAAGCTTATCTCTTATTTTACCTATTAAATGTTTGTGAATATTTCTAACTTAGCATAGTTTCTTTTCTTCTTTATGTTTTTATAAACCTTTCTTTGGGTAGAAAATTAATGAGGTTGAGAGTACGCTAGCTGCCAACTATTCCATTGGGACTGACCTAAATCATTATCTATGCTATATTTAATGGGTGTGCTTGCCCTATGAAACCGTAGTTATTGAATTTGATTTAGAAAATATTTATAAATTAGAAAAACTCGGCCAATGATCAGTGTAAATTGCAATTCATTTAATCCATTTAATTAATATCACACCATTAAACCAAATTCATCAAGTTTGCTTCTATAAATCCATTTTGTTCCTATAACATGTCTATTTTCAAGTCTAGGAACCAAAAACCATACATTATTTCTTACGAACTGGTTTAATTCATCTTGCATTGCATTAATCCAAAAGTTATCCTTTAAGGCTTTATCAACATTTTTAGGCTTAAATTGAGATAAGAAAACCAGATTACTTGAATTTCTTAAAGATGATCTTGTTTGAACACGACTAGAGGTTCTCCAATTGTTAAATTTTTAGGATGTGATTTAGCATACTTCCATTTCTTAAGTAGATCATTATTATCAAATCCTGCACATCAACATCTTATCTTTATTCATTAACTTATGTATTAGTGTTTTTAAGAAAAAATCTATTTAATCAACACATACACCATCATCGTCATCATATGAGCATATATCAGGCAAAGAATCATTAGATACAATGTAAATAAATTCTTTAACAACTAGAGTTCTTTTGTTAAAACTCTATAATCTTTACTTTTTGAAGAATATCCTATGAAAATTCCTTCATCACTTTTAGAGTTGAATTTAGCTAATTGTGCTTTGCCATTGTTTAAAATGTAACATTTTGTGCCAAAATGATGAAAATATGATATGTTAGGTTTTTTGCCTTTCTAAAGCTCATAAGGTTATATATATATATATATATATATATATATATTGGCCTTATAAAAACCCTATTTCAAGTGTAACATGTTGTATTCACAGCTTCAGCCCAAAAATATTTTGACAAATTATTTTCACAAAACGAGGTTCTAACCATTTTAATTAATGTTCTATTTTTCCTTTCAGCTACAGTATTTTTTTTTTTTTTTTGTGGAGTTCTAGGAGCTGAAAAAAGCATGTTCAATACCAAAATTATTGGAAAAAAATTTTGTTTCATAATTTTCAAACTCTCCCCCATGGTTACTTCGAATTGTAACAATGTTAAGACTTTTTTTTCATTTTGGATTTTCTTGCAATATCTAAAAAAGATATGATTTATTTCATCTTTAGATGCAAGAAAGAAAGTCTATATGTATCTAGTAAAGTCATCAACAATAACTAAAGTGTATTTCTTTCTCCTAAATTTAAGATTTTGGTATGACTAAATAAATCTATATGTAATAGTTCTAACGGCCTAGATGTGGAAATAGCATCCTTAGACTTAAAAGAAATCCTAGTTTGCTTTTCTTTTTGACATGCATGAGAGATCTTATTCTTTTGAAATTTTAACTTTGGTAAACTTTTGATAAGATCCTTTTTAACAAGTCTTGAAATGATACCCATGCTAGAATGTCCTAATTTTTATGCCATAGCCAACTATTATCATTTTCAGAATATAGATAAGTTTCATTTGAAGATTTAAAGTCGTCTAAATAAATTTTGTAAATATTTCCTTGTCTATATCATTCAAAACATGCTTGGTTATTATCAATTCTTTCAATAGAACACCTTTTGGTAGAATGTTAACTTCACCTAAAATGGTTGATTTTCTGTTATCCCAAAGGTAACACTTCCACGATCCGTCAAGTCAAGTGATGTGAACTTAAACATGTCTCCTATCATATGTCTAGAGCAACCATTGTCTAAATACCATTTGTTGCTTCCACTTGAGGATCCCTGCAAACATATCATTACTTCTTTGGTGCACATTTTAGTTTGGATCTTTTTTGGTTAGGGGGTATAAAAACTTCTCTTTTTGGAACCCAAACAAACTTGCTTTGATGATTCAAATTTATAGATTTTCTTATTACACAGTTATGAGCAATATGACCTATTTTGCCTCAATAATTACATGTCCCATAAGTAACTTTAACAAATTTTGTTTTAAGGGACTTGCAATTATTTTATCCATTATTGCTAATTCCAAATCTATTTGAATCACACTTTTGGCTCCCATGAAGTGTGCTCAAATTTTTCTTTCCACTTGTCAACTTAGTTATTGTGGCCTTTAAATGATCCAAACTAATTTTTAAAATTTTATTTTCATTTCTCAAAATTTCTATTTCTTTAAAGATCTCATTACTACAGCTATCAGGACATGTAATATTGTTATCTTTTTTATTGTTTTAATTTCAATATTGACCAGATCATTTTCAATATTTAATTTCTCATTTACTTCTTTTAATTCATTATTTTTGTAACGCCACGTATAATACCTTAAGTATTATATGCACAGGCTTCCTAAAAAAGATATGTTTATTGTGAACATTTGTTACTCGATTTTAAATTGTGAAATCCTATAATTAGATTCTTGAAACAGCTAGATTTAGAATCTACAAAATAGACTTTACAAAAACATTTCACACTCTATTCTCATAAGTAGATCAACATTTTATAAAAACAACATCATATACTATTTACTCTTGAGTAGCCTTAAAATAAACTCATGCCATTAAGTATCTCCTATATCTTTTAATGAAGGTATACAAAGCTATAGAAACTTAACTTACAAAACATGAGCTCCACCAAACCTCTTAAAGAATATTACATATTTACAAAGAATAAATCTAGCTTTAAATAGAAGAAAACAAAATAAAATCTCAAGATCCTAACTCACTCACACTCCAAAAAATCCTTCTTAACCTCTTATACTCCCAAACAAACATTATCATGAATTCCACCATCATCTACTTCATCATCAAGAAAACGGTACCTGGAAAAGAACAACAACAATAATAATAACATGAAGCTTAGTACACAATAACATAGACACACACGGAATGGCACACAAGCCTAGTTAAATGCAATGTAACAACAACAAGTTATTATATTTTTATTTAAAGTAAATCAAACATCACAGAATCACTCACACTCCGGAGAAAGCCACTGGGAATCTACGGATCTTGAGTAATGACACAACGCTGAGGGGGTTAATATAGACAACTCGAATATTTATATCTCCTAGATGATATAACTGAAAAAGAATAGAAGCCTCATCTAAGGTTCACATTCGTTACACACACTCTACCCATCTTAGTCCATAATATAAAAAGCTCAACAGGTTCCATAAACGTGAGCCCTCATATATTACTTCTCACCGATCAATATAGCCGTTACACTAATATTATTTGCCCCATCGGCTACCTATTAAGCCACCTACAAATGTCATGGCACCATGACTGTAATACCCTGGATTTTACATAACCCGGTTATAATAAATATATAAAAATAAAATGTAGAATCATAAAAGAACTATAACAAAAATATTAGAAATTACTCCAAATTTTTCGCGATTTAAATTTTTAAGTATGAACAAATTAGATTAAAGAATCTTTATCACTAAGACTATAAAAGTTCATAATAAAAAAAATAAAGAAAACTATTTAATATTTACGAACTTAAGTTTTAATGTAAAAACTAAAAGTCTGATATAATCCAGTAATTTATAATTAGTAAAAAGTACTAAGTAACAAATATAAAATTAAAATTAAATTTCTAAACTAATAAAAGACAAGGATAAATTATAAATAGAATAATTTCATATATAATTTTAAATCTTAAGAATTTATAAGGTCAAATTAAGGGTAATATAATTATCAATTTATCAAAATATCACGAAACTAAACTTTTAAACGAATAAAATATAATTTACGATAGCAGGTATAAAAACAGAAAAGTAAAAGTATTAAACCAAAAATTCTATGTATACTATCATATTCAGAATATTTAATATCGTTAATATGTAAATTTTTATCCAAAAATATTATCAAATCAGTATTTATTATACGTGTCATTTAGATCCACAAAATTAATTTTTTTTCACCAATTTATATTTTCCCCTACTCCTTACATATTTATTAGTTATAAATTTATCATCTTCTTTTTGTTTTCATATTTCTATATATCCAAACTCACTTGCATTTTTTTTCCCTATTTTGCTTTGTTACGTATTTACGTATGAGTTGTTTTGAATTCAACTCCTCTGGACGCGGTTAAGATCTAAGAAAAAGTGAAAATTCAAACACATATATAGATATCTTTAATAGAAATTCTATGTATGCCATAGTATTCATAATATTTAATAAGGAGAATATGGAAATTTTCATCTAAAAATATTATCGAATCAGTATTTAACATACGTATTACTTAAACCCGTAAAATTAATTTTTTTTTATAAATTTATATTTTTCTCACTCCTTACATATTTATTGGTCATAAATTATCATCTTCTTTTTGTTTATATATTTCTATACATCCTAACTCACTTGCATTTTTTTTCTTTGTTTTGTCCTATTCCGTATTACGTACTTGGATTTAGAGGTCGGCACGGTTCGGGTCGGTTCTGGACCAAAACCGGAACCGCCGGTTCCCGGTTCCACATTTCGTGGAACCGGAACCGGAACCGCCAGAGCCGGGGCGGTTCACGGTTCCAAGGAACCGCCGGTTCTGGTGGTTCCGGTTTCGATTCCACGTGAACCGTTTTTTTTTTTTGGGAAAAAATAAAAAAAAAAACAAAAACCATAACCCCCTTTACGTCCTGCAAATACTGCCCCTGGCCCCTACCCCCTACCCCCCTCCCCCCTACCCCCTAACCCCTTACGTCCTGCAAAGCGCGCCCTCCCCCCCCCCCCCCCCCCCCAGTTCCAGCCACAGCGCACGCTCCCATTTTTCCTATTTCGTTGCATGTTCCGTTGTAATGTGTTTTTTTTTTTTCTTCTTCTGGCGGGTTGGAACCGCCGGTTCCGGTTCCGGAATAACGGTTCCGGACCAGGTTGAACCACCGGTTCCACCACGCCGAACCGTTTGGACCCGCTGGTTCCGGCGGGTCCTCCAACGGTTCGGAACCGTCACCCACGGGACGGTTCCCGGGTCAGGAACCGCCGGTGACGGGTCGGGGCGGTTCCCGATTCGGAACCGCCCCGTGTTGATGTCTACTTGGATTGTTATGAATTTGAACTCCACTGGACGCGATAAGGTTCCAACAAAAAGCGAAAATTCAAACACATATATACAAATCTTTAATAAAAATTCTATGTATACTATAGTATTCAGAATATTTAATAATGCGAATATGGAACTTCTCATCTAAAAATATTACTAAATCAGTATTTAATATACGTATCACTTACCCACAAATTGATTTTTTTCATAAATTTATGTTTTATTCCCTCCTTATACAGTTATAAATTCATTATCTTATCTTTATTTCTTATTTATATATATCCTAAACCTAAAATAATTATCAACTAATTTATATATATATATATATATATTTGCAACTTGCTGGGGATGGTTTCCGCTTGCAATGAAGGGTAGGGATCTTCTTATTTTTGGTGAGCCGAAAATCCTTCACCTAAACAAAGTTAAAGTCAATATAAATCTAACTTCAACCGATGCAAATCAGCCAAATTATCCTCCATATTAATGATAAACAAACAAGGAAATGAATGAAGACAAACAGGAGCAATTCGTTCTAATTTAGGGATGAAAAACGGCCGAAGCTTTACATTCGTTTATATATATATATATGTATGCAAACGAACTTCGTTGGACAAGCAAATGAACTCCAAACTCTTTCAAACTTTCCAGAATCCATCTATACATTATTAAGAGTCGAACCAACCCAGAAACCAAATTTTAAACCCTCATATCAACTCAGTTCAAATATTCGAACAAAAATCTGGGAAAAACGTTCAAAAACAAGCTTGAGGTAAGTCAATCTCATTCCGCGAGTTTTCTTTCAATTTTAAAGATTGATACTGACTCTTAGACATCTTAGGAAGCTAACCAAGGCCATTAGGAACTTCGAATTTCACCGAGAAGCCACAACGAAGGTAATTTTCCTAAACTCTAGCCGAGCTTGATGATTCGAAATTATCGATAACATGTTGTTTTTAGGTTATGATTCGTGGATATTTAGGTTTATTAGGTTATTAGGAGTTGTTTGGATCTAAAATTCCGACGTTTTAACGTCAGGTTTCGCCGGAAATGGCCGCGGCTCATCGGGGAAGACGATGAACAGTACTTCCCGATGAGCACAGGCTCGGTGTACGGGCGTACATAACCCGTATACCCCTCGGCTAGCAACATGTACGGGCATACTTAACCCGCATACCCTCGACTAGCAACGTGTACGGGCGTACTTAACCCGTACACCCCTTAGTCAGCACGTTGTACAGGCGTACTTAACCCCGTGTACCCCTCGGCCAAAGAAAAGAAAAATGAAACTAAGTATATATAATT
This sequence comes from Combretum micranthum, assembly GCA_024138025.1. Lineage (NCBI taxonomy): Eukaryota > Viridiplantae > Streptophyta > Magnoliopsida > Myrtales > Combretaceae > Combretum > Combretum micranthum. The sequence goes on along the minus strand of JAMXBD010002713.1, from coordinate 113,424 downwards.
ATATAATAAATAATAATTTAAATGATTTTAGAATGTTTATTCTTTTTCCTGCATTTATTTATTTATTTATTTTTCTGGAATAGTAATAGTAATATTATAATACAATAATATTAAACTCGAAATTTATTTATTATTTATTTAAATTTAAAAATAAAATTATTTTTCTGACTTTATTAAATATAGGATATTTAAATATTTAATCTATTATTATTAATCTAAAAAGAATTTTCTTTAGAAATATAAATTACTTTGTTAAGTAATTTCCACATAATAGATTTCTAATTATTAATATCCTTAATATTATTAAAAGAATTTTTAGAATTTCAAAAATATTATTTTTGAAATAATAATAAATATGGATATAAGACTAAAATTACTTTAGTAATAATTTTAATTAAAAATATAAGACAATTAGTATAATTCTTAATGTGATGGAATATAATCTATTTTCGGAAATTTATTATTATTATATTATTATAATTGTTATTATTATTGTTATCATTATTGTTATTAGTATTATTGATTTCGTTACTAAACTATTAAATTGTTTTTGTAATTAAAATTGTTTTTACTACTAGTAGTAATATTATAAAACTAATATAATCACCATCATCTTGATACTAGTATTACTTCTACTTTTATAGTATCACTAATACTAAGATTATTATATAAATAAAATATATGATTTTTGGTAACTAATTAAAATAGAATTAGTAATTGAATTAGGCGATTAGTTTCCAATTAACTCAGCTTAGAATATAGTAAGTAAGACCATAAAAAGAAAGGAGTACGTAATTTCTAAAATATGTCTAATATTAGAATTAGTGTAAATAATAGTATAAGTTATACAAAAACTAATCCGGTGAATATGATATTTCAAATATCTTATCTTCGGAAACTAATAGAAGAATAGATTAGTAAAATAATATATCTGTTATTTCATTCCATAGGAATATAAATCAGTTCTCGGACTACCAGTAGATTATTACAGCGATATAGCGAGGACCACAGGTGAGGGACTTTGACCTTATCATATTGTTTGTGCTTGTAGTTAGTTGCATTGATAAAACATATCAAACTGAATTACATGTGGGTTTGGGTAAATTGCATGCTGCTTGGTGTATGTATGATTGCCAAAACATCTTATTATAATTAACAATTTCTTTGTATGATGACAATTGTATGGGCATGTGATGTTTGTCTGTAATTGTATTATCGTCCTGAACCTGACTAAAAACTATTGGTACCATAAAATGAAATGGGCATGCATCGCATATATTGCTATTTGCATCTCTAAAAGCGTAGTAGTCTATTACGTGTTGGCCATCCGGGACTCTGATAATGCTTGGTTGACCTAGGCTAAAGGCTATTAGATCAACGCAAGGTTACCTTTGTTCTGTTGGTACCATAAGAACTAAGTGGTAAATGAGGGACGCCGCTTATGGTATTGCTTGGATGACTAATGCTTAGGGAGTTGCTAAAGGTATGTACATGGGATGGTTTGTTAAGCTATCATATTAAAAGTGATAACCCTAATACGAGAAATCGTAGATTCCCCTGTATGCTTGGCTTCTTCTGGATAGACTATGTACTACTGGTTCCTTCAACCCTGATGAGGGGGTAAATCTCCATCCTGCTTTGGACTCGGATTCTCCAAGCTTGTATTTGTTCATATGCTTGATTGTGGCATTACATATGTTTGCTAAGTAAACTTGATTCCATTGTTTGATATGTGGTCGGGTCAGGTCATCTCACTGAGTGTGTGGTTTTGCTCACCCTCCAACAGTCTTTGTGCAGGTGTAACATTAGCTGGGATTGGGTTAAGCATGAGTGAAGAGTACTACATCAAAAGACCTTGCTGAAGATAGTTTCATAGATTATCTTGGTCTCAAAGAACAAATTAGATAAATGGTATAATTGGTTAAGATCTTGTATTTTATAGGTTTGATCTCAATTTCATTATTTGGTAGGGGATACCGATTCTCTGCGGTTCTGGAAAACTAAGGAAAATCGGAATCCTTGGTATTTATATAATATATTGGTATACTACATTACATGTAACAATTATAAGATAGAGTCTTGTAATATCTGACTTGCAAGACGGTTCTCATATTACGGGTGCACACGTGGTATGATGACTATAGGATGATACTACTAGGCCCTATTTTGGGGCATGACAATGACAGGGTAGGCCTAAGTACCTAAACTACCGTGTCTACTCTGACAAGGTTGCCACTTTCTCGATTAGAATCAATGGCTCAAGCATAAGCAGTACTCTATTATTAATGCTATCTTTAAGTTTTAGGTTGTTTTAGGATGTCTATCCTAACAATCATCACACATAAGTTACTGCGTAACTTTAAATGACATTTATAATCCAAAAGAATCAGAAGATGAGCCAAAGGGTAGGTTTAGAAGCAAATATTTGTTTAAAAAATTAAACTATATAAGCAGCTCAATCATTTATTGACTTACATCAACTTTTATATTAAACATTTATTTTAAGTCCTATTTGATCAGACAATAATTAGGAACCCCACTATGGTTGCGAAGATTGCCCTGCCAAAATACGGATAGTTCTCATTTGTTTATTAAAGTATTTCTTTTCACTTTGTGTAAACCCTTGAATTTTCTCTATACTTTTAATAATCTTGAATACCAAAATTGAAACCTTAAAATCAAGCCAAGTTAAAATAAAACTCTAGAAACTTTAAACAAGATCAAATATGAGATTTCATAACCTTAAGAAAAAAAAGTACCTTAAAAAACAAAATGAAAATGCAATAATCATTCGACTGAAAAACCTTACGCTATATAATTCATTCATCTGATCTCTTACATGTAAATCGATACAATATATCCAAATAATATTTGATGATAAAATTATAAAACCTTAGACTCTCTTGTGAATCTTCAAATCAAAAATTTAAAATTTATACCAAAAGTTAAATTGAATCAACACCTAACCCTAGATTCGATTAGATAATCCTAAAAACTGTGAAATATTAAATAGATCATAAAAAAGATAGTAAACTTAATTTTTCAACCAAAAATTTAAGTATAACATAAACCCCCATATTTTATGACTTAAAAATAAATCGCAAAGCCATAATTGAAACCAGATCCCTAAGAGTTAGCTTAGGTTTACCCTAAGATCTAGAGCAATTACATTCGGCAATCCAGCGCTTGAAACCTTAAAATGAGATAATCATAGATTACAGTTTGAAATAATGTCTCTTAACTTAAAAAGATTAGATTTATCAAAAAATCGCTCGTTTTGGATATTAACAGAATCAATTTTTGAAAACAATGTCTCGACACACAAAACAATAACAATATTCTGATAACATATCTAGAGTCATAATAATATGAGGATTCATAAAATATCAGTTTCATAATTTTACGGCTTCTAAAAATATCAATGTAGCCCTTTTACACGTATTTTCATTACTATCAATTTTTTTTTATCTAGTCAACTGTTCATTGTGCTATTTCTACTATTCATTTATCTTTACTTTTTCTTACACCTATTTCTTACATCTCTTATAGTTATTTTTTCCCATAAGACTTTCACTATACTTTTTACTTAACTTCTCTTATGCTTTTCTACTAAAATTAATTTTTTTTCCTCTCACTATCCCCCTTGTAAAAAAATGGCAGCAAGCTACCCCCTCTTTCCTTATCTAATTTCTTTTTCGTTTTCTTTTACATTTTCTTTTTATTCTTTAATTCACACAGTTTTCCCCATAAATACCATCACATCTCCTTCTCATTTTCAAACTTTTTCTTCACCACAAAACAATTCTACCAAAGTTTTCTCTCAACTTTCTCTCTAAATTTCTCTCAAGCACTTTCCTTTCCTCTTTCACCATACACAAATTCCATCTCTTATTTTAGGTGAAATACTAAAATCTTCTCTTTAATTTATGTTAACATAACATGAACAACACGCATGTTATGATTTCAAACAAATTCCCCGTGAGATTATGCTAAGGAATGAAATCATAGAATCATCTTGTTCATGTCTTATTTAATTCCATGTTTGAATTTATGTTTATGTTATGTTCTTGATTCTAATATAACTTTCTATATGTTAGTATGTATAATTAATGTATATATATATTCTAGAGCCTAAAGCTCTTTAATCTAACTCTTTTGATTTTGTGCTCTTATTTATTTGATGCTAAATAAAATAAGACTGGCCAAATTCTAGTCTTAGACTTATCCTAAATCAAGTTAAAACAAAAAGGGACTTATCCATAATCTAAGTCCTGAGGAGTATTGAAAAATAGATCTAAGACTCCCATGAGTTTCTTATTTATTTGCTTTGCTTAATTTATGAGACTATTGATATCAAAGTCTTGGGGGGCTTTGCTAAAGTCTAAGATTTCCATAATTATTTTCTTGCTTTTTTTATTTTATATATGGGATTTTTTCACTTCTTAGTCTCGAGAAAACTTGAGTAAAAATCTAAACTTCAACAATTTTCTTCTTTTTCTTTTCCTTAGGCTTCTTTTTTTTTTTTTTTTTTTTTTTTGCTTTTCTTTTCTTTTTATGGAACTTGTCCATTTTTAAGTTCCTGGAAGCATTGATGTAAGCTAAGACTTCCAAATTTTTGTTCTTACATATAGATGCTTATTTGATTCTCTATGTCTTTTATTTTCTATATGAGTTATTTTTATCTTACAACATAACTACAAGTTCATATTCATGTATGATCTTAACACGATGTTGTTATTTTAATGAAAATCTTCAAGACAAGAAAAGGAATTATTTTCTTTCATATGAAAAATAGAGCTAAACTCTAAGGAAAAGTGATTTTCAACACTTAGGAGAAATTTTCAGTAAAACTTAGAAAAATGGTCGGACTATAATCATTTCAAATTATTAAAATAAGTTTAATACAAATTTTAATGTTGATAATCCTTTACTATACAATATTTTCTTAAAAATTTATTTATAAGGTTTATGTCAAAACCTTGATGAACATTAAGAACAAAGCAAGTTTTTCTAGTCAAACTTTAATTTCAACCCACTAGTTAAAAATCCACTTAGAAGATAAAAATGGGTAAGCCACTTAAGGAATCAAGTTTTTAAGAAGCAAAATTTATAATTATGAAGTTAAGGAAATATAAAAATAATAATTGTAATAAGTAGGCACTCAATTATAACAAACTCAAATGTTAGTTTTTTTCTAACAACTCCTAAACGTCCATGTGTTGAAAAATTATTAATTAAGAAAGAATTATTATGAGAATGAAAATTTAGAACAAGCCATTCACCTTATTTTTCTCATATACTAAAACTTAAAACATTTTAGAGATATTAAAAATGATTTTTCTTCATAACCACATAAATATTCTTATGTTAGAAAATAATTAGTTAAGAGAAGTTTAATATGAAAATGAAATATTCATGGAGTCAAAATAAATATAAAATCAAGATATTATTTAATTAAGATTCACAATTTAAAATCATAAATTTTGTTTAAGAACTAAACTTAGGAAAATTTTAAGAAAGAATACATTTAGAATTTTATGTCACAAATAAGTAAAACCATGTCTTATAAAATAAATTGTTAAATAGAGTTTTGAACAAATATAAGGCCTTTGAGATTTCAAAATACATATTGAACCATAAATTTTGTTAAGTCACACAGATATAAAAATGTAAGATGACACATTTTATCACAAGATGAAGAAAATGATTTCTTATAAAAACTCAATCTTATTACTAACCACTAAGAATGTTTTATAAAATTACATTTGAGATGATATCACTAGTATCATGCATATAATATGAGTGAATCTCAATACCAAATGATTTTCAAAGGTAGAAATATTTATTGATTGATGTAAAGTGTCTAAGTGAAGTGAAACCTTGGAAAAATTGCAAGTTTAAGGGCTTAAACTTTTTGGATCAAATTTGTACCGAACCCCTTGGAAACCCAAATGGCTTTAAATGTTAAAAATAACCTTGGAAATAGATAGATCTTTTTGAGTAGATAGAAAACGACTATTAATATACGAAATTTCGGAGTTAAAATGAGCAAGTTATGGCCGTTTTAAGTTGGAATTTCTTTTAATATGAATTTTGACAAAAATAACAAGATAGAATTAGAAATTTTAAGTAGATACTCTAAAAAATACTCATTTTGGGTATTTCTTTTGTATAAAAGATGAGGATTATGAGACCCCCTTTCCCGATGATTCTTTCAATTAAGTGGATTATGATATAGACGAGTGAGTTTTTCCCTATGATTTTATTACCTTACCTGTGCATGTAAAATAGTGGCAATAGTATACTAAGAAAAGATAAAAATGGATATGTATGGGGAATTCATGGGATATGTATGTGATTCTATATGTATGTGATTAAATGAAAAATTAAGCATATCGCAACTTCGAATTGAATGTTGAAGTGTTTTACTTACTTACAATTATAGTTGCTTGATGTTTGTTAAATTGTTTGATCGCCCCTAATGAACCTTAATAAGGTTGGCTCAAAAAAAAAAATGTTCATGTATTGCACATCATCGAGTCACATTCAAAAGACTTATACTCCTATGTGAGCGATTGGAAGGATTGGTGGACCTATATGCAATCCTGTTCCAAGCATGAGGTACAAAATGTTCGAAAATATGGCCTCATGGAGGAGCTGCGCCGTACCAATCGCTAAGGGCGTTTGGCCCCGGGACTAGTAGAGGAGGTCGAGAGACTTGCCATAGCCATTTTCAACCCTTGTCATGGAGGGCGTAAATCCATTCTATATATGGTTTTCAAATAACCATATATACTCGTATGATCATGTGTTTAATGCATAGCATATTTTTGAACTTAATAACCTTGTTTGTCCATGATTGTTGGTACAAATGTTAGGAAAATATCTGACTAGGCATATTGTACCTTATACCCTCACAAATTCTTGTTGAAGCAAGTATATTTGAGATCCACTTGAGGAAAAGACATTAAGGAAACCACAGATGGACTTTGAGCCTTTATGGAAGAATTCAGAGCATAGGATGAAGTTCAAAATTGTAAATCTCTTTATGAGCAATATGTCATATATTATTATTTCAGAGACTTCCAGGAAACACTAATATATTTTGATTCGTTTGAGGACAATAGCAGGGTATACCCTAAGAATTATAATTGACCTTATTTATGTTTTATGATAAGTACTTCTCTTGCCTTATTACTTTAATTGTTATCAATATAAATTGCACTACTCTGATGCGTTCCCTTAATTATGATGTATGTCTTGTGTATAATATGGAAGCCTTTGCATGACTAAGGTAGTCATTCTTAGGCTTTAATATTATGTATGGTAGGCTACTACGTTTAGGGTACCTCTCAAGGTATGACACTTTGTTTATAATCATTTATTACAAAAACATCATCATGTCATTCACACTAAAAAAGACTCATTTCCTAAGCAAGCATACAAACAATATATTCCCTATATTATTTATGGTTTAACCTAACATATTAATCTAAACCAATTATTATAAACATAATTAACTTAGATTCTTCATCATCGCTTATTACTTAAGTTAGATTGAGGGCCACGTTGCTACTCAAACTAGGCTTGAATGATAACAAACTAAGGGTAGATGATCACTTAGGAAGGGTCTCGGGATATATATATATATGTACAAAAAAATATGTCATGCTTCAACAATTTTGGGGTTAAGTGCAGTTAAAAACATTCACATTCATTGTCGAGGGCACGTCGAGGCCTTGACCTGAACTATACTCAAAATACTTTGTTTAAAGTTTGGCCTCAACAATCTTTATTGACTATTACGAGGTGCATTAAGGGCTCGATGGTAGGCCGTAATAGCACTGTGCTCTAATACTTTAACAAAGTTTAAGCATGACAACTTTTTAGTGTTTTTTGTGGTATGTCGAAGGCTTGACTTTAGGCCACAACAGATACTTCTCATTAAGAACTTACCCCTTGACACCTATACTAAGTCTACCTTCGATCCATGTCATGGGCAAACTAGGCCGCAATGACATAAAACATATAGAACAACTCCAAAACATCTCTTAACACCTCCAGAACATATCTAACCATCAAAACGTGCATAGGAACAACCTAAAACTCAACATCAACACTAACACACTAATCTAATAAGAACTCTATATCTAATCTCTAACTTAGATCCAACACAAGGCTCCTAAGGCAAATTTACTATTATACTGCATGTTCTGTTTTTCTTTAATTTAGATAAAACTCAGAAAATATTTGTTTCAACACATATAAGATATTTATCAAAATTCTAGGCATCAACAAACCCAAAAAACAAGTTTTGATGCTTATTAGAAAAACAAGGCCTAGATAACTTATGTTTAAATGCATATGATAGACTATTCATTTTTAAGCTTAAACAAACTCAAAAAGTAGGCTTTTATTTGTTATTAACATTTTTTTGTAAACCAAGTTCGTTTCCTAGTTTTCTAAAACATGATATCTGCTGAAAATGAAGTTTTCCACATGTAAACTAAAATTTGCACACGTATCGGTAAATTTAATAAAAATACTTTTTGAAATTGTTAAAAATAGAGCAAATGAAAATACTTTCTATAACTTCTTGAAAATAGAGTAAAATGAAGTTACCTATCATACTCTTCAAGAATACTTCACTTCTTCCTTTTCAAAGCATAGTTGTGTAACTTGGAAATAATTTCTGATATTTTCGATAAAAATTAAATATAGGAAATGAAATTTCAAAATCCTTAATATATATAAATGGCCAGATTCTTAAAACATCTATGGGATATTAATTAATTAATGCACTACCCAAAAACATTTATAATTTCATAATATAAAATTAGGTTTAAATCTTTAATTTTCTTTTTAATTTTTAATTCATGTTTAAACAAACTAGGTTTTAGATTCATGTTCGTACATCCTTTGTTTATTGCTCTTATCACTAACCCAGTTCATATCTAATGCTAATTCATCTTATATATATATACAAATAATAAATCAAACAATATATATAGAAACAATGAATTAGACAAAGCAAAACAACTTTACTTAACTTTAGTCAAACACATAAAATTCTGATCTTCTTTTCTCATTGTTGAAACAACATCTTGTAAACCCTTGAAAATTTGATTAATATTGAGCTTAATCTTAGAATTAAAAATCAACAAGAAATCCTAAAAGTTAATAAAAGGCTAGAACAAACCCTAGAATTTAGATCTGACATTCCCGTATTCTTTTGCTCTAGATAACGAAATTGAAATAATTAGTGATAATAGTTCTTAATAATATATGGAAGCTTAAAAATATCATATTAAAGAATTTTTAATGTCATTAGGACCTGAATGGGATCAGCTCTCAAAAAGTGTGTCTCGGGGCTTGGAATAATACCATTAGATCCAAAATAATACAAGGATTTTAAAAATATTAGTTTCATAATTTTTTGATAACTAAAAATAACAGATATCGTATTTATATGCATATTTTCTTTACTATTAGTATATTATTAGTCTTGTTTACTATTCATTATCCTATACTACTATTCATCACTATTCATCTATTTCTACTTTACCTTACAACCTGTTCTAACTACCTATATACCTATTTTTCTACCTTTTTTATTTCCAATATACCTTCACATCAACCATACTTCACATCTTAATTACTTTTTATTACAAAACAATAAAAATTACATCGCTCTCTCTCTCTCCTCTCTCCATGGCTGGTGCCATCCTCCCCCTCTCTTCCCCAATTCTTTTTCTTTTTCAATTTATTTTATTGTATTTAATTTCCCTCCATCTTTAACCATAAATACCCCCTCTCCCTCCATTTCTTTCTCACCATCTTTACACGTAACAGAACTCTCTCAAATTCACTCCACAAAAATTTCTCTCTAACAAAAGTCTCTTCTATCAAATACTCACAAAATCCTTCTCTACAGACAAACCATCTCATTTTTTCTATTGCCCACATAATACCCCATTCATCTACCACCTTCATATCACATAAACACTTTAGGTAAAACTTCTATTCCTATTTATTTACCCATATTGTCACGCCTCGAGGGTATCTTAGACGGGACAGTTCCGCCATACACAATACCCGGCTTAAGATTTAAATCATAAATCTCTTAAAGCCATAAATATTGTGCAGAAGCGTATCCTGAATAGATAACCAAAGGGTTTGATAGTATCAGATTAGCTATATAAATACAACTAATAGCCTCAAAACTAACTAATAACTACTGTAGAAATATAGCATTAAAAGAAAAGTAGTTTAAGAGTGTATATAACAAAGCAGTTGGATTACTGATCATATAAATATTACAATCCTGTTTCAAAGATTTATTTAAAAACCCCTCCCAGGAAAAAGAAGAAGGAACTCTCTTCAACCCTCGTATCCTTCCTCAAAACCCTGAATCCAAAGAGGAGCTAACCTGAGGGTAGCCTCGTCCTGACTGGTACCAAATATAGTCCTGTGACAATAAACTGTAAGGGAGTGAGCGATCCACAGGCTCAGCGAGTTATACTCCTCACACTATACCATTCAAGCAAGTTATTAATTCAAACATATGCAATGCAAACAATCAAGTGGACAAATATATAGCCAACCGGTAACCATATACATATTCGGATTTGCGCCCTCCGAATCCGGGGTTGGGGTACATCCACTCATCAGCACCCAGATTAATATACTTCGGGAATCAAATTTCTCAAGAAAACTTTTTATATATGAAAAAATATACATATAACAACATCCCAGTGAAGTAATAAATCCGAAACAATGACCCGGCGCGATTCTAGAAGAAGGGCCGTCTCCCCAGGACGACTTAGTTCCCATTCCCCTAGAACAAGGCCCATAGTACACACTAGGTATATACCACTTCGTCCTCCATGTTCACCATCCTCACGGGACAGTGCGGCCCATCCGGGTCAAGGTGTAGTGGTGATGGCCTTCTACGTGCATAAATGCAATGCATGAATGTATTCAATTATTATACCAGATTGTTTTATATTTATTTACTTGGCGTGCAAACAAGTTTCATACACTTTCATTTCTATTCTATAGCATCCAATGGGTTAGAATATAATTACAATATTTTATCAACCAGTTCAAGTAACCACAGTCACAGTTTATTTCCCAACCCCTTAATATTTTATTACTTGATTAATTCTATTCTACAACCACAATCAAGTATAGAGATCATAGGAATATACTCACCTGTCCATTTTTCTTGTCAGTCGTAATAGTCAACAGGCAGGTCAAGCTCAGAGTCAGAATCACCTGAGTATAATTAAAGATAGAAATATACTATAAGAATTGACTAAAAACATCTAATACATATATATGTCTATGCTACAGACTTTCTATATTTCTGGAATCTAGTACTAGAAACCTTATGTAGCTAACTTAAATCGATTTAACGTAGATTATACGTACAAAGGTGGTTTACTATTTATTTTAGAGTTATTTGAAATATAAGCAAAATAATAATAATAACTAAATAAAAATATTATTATTAAGGATAAAGAAAATTTTAATCAAGTAACATAAGTAACTCAACATATAGATATATATATAAGTACGAATTGAAAAGTTAAAGGAAATAATTCAATAAATATGAGTAATAATAATAATAATAATAATAATAATAATAATATATCATATTTAAGTCTATGTATATATAAGCATATTATAAACAAATAAATCAACATACTTATATTATATTAATAATTTAATTCTTATATATATATAAAGCATAAATATATATATAGCAAGAAATATAATATATCCTATAGTATATATATGTATAAATATATATATATATAACATATAAATGCTTATACACATATATATATACATATACCAGTCATATATATATAATATATACATATTATATATCCATGAGAAGCAGCAGGGCTGCTTCGGGAAGGAGAAGCAGCGTGGCTGCAGCCGCTGCGTGGAGCGCTCACTTGGAGCGCTAGCTTGAGGGCTGCTGAGCGCTCGCTGAGCGCTGGAGTGCTGCTCGAGCGCTAGCTCGAGCAATCCATGAGCGCTAGCTTGACACTCCATGAGCGCTCGCTAGTGCTGCTGGAGCGCATCAGATGCGCTCCCTAAGCGCTAGGCTGGGCGCTCGTTGAGCACTGCTCCGAGCGCCCATGGGGCCTTCCAGCGCACGTGCGGTGAGCGTGGAGGCTCGGTGGGGGCAGAGCACCCTGCTCTGCTCGTGATCAGCGGTGCGTGTGTGGTGGTGGGTGATGCTGTGGTGCGGTGGCTGAGGTGGAGCTGCGTGTGTGCTGTGGTGCGGTGGCTGAGGTGGAACGTGCGACGAAGAAGAGGAAGAAGAAGAAGGAGAAGAAGAAGACGATGAACAGCAAGAGAAGGAAAGGAAGAAAAGGAAGAAGAACTCACCTTATTCAGACCGTTGCTGCCCACGGAAGAAGAAAGAAGAACAAAAGGAAAGAAAAAGAAAAGAAATTGAAACAGAGAAAGAAAGAAAACGAAGAAATCCCAAAACGGAAAGGAAGAGAAAAAAAAAAGAAAGAGGAAGACGCAGCTTGCTTTGTATATATATATATATACATCTCCCACAAGGCTTAAAGTCAACAAAATACTCAAGAAGAAAAAATTGTCAGACATATCCTCCGAATTAAACTTATATATATATATATATATATAATAAATTGATCACCACATGGATCTTGTTAAATTATTTGTTGACTAATTGTCTCAGAAAAATCTAATAAAAAATAAGAAGTATCCAAATTAAACAAAATAGCACGGTTTAAAATTATAATAGCAAATCAAATAATATTTTTATCGTATAAGATCAAGTACTCAGACAACTTTCAGATAAAGAATTTATAAATAAAATCTTTAATTAATACTGTTTAAAGTAGATTCATATTTGAATAAAGAAAAATTGGTTTATTAAGAAGTTTGTACTAAATTTGATAAATAAAATAAAATAATCAAAATAATAATTAAAATTATCAAGACAATTTAAGAAATCAGAAATCGGAAATTTTTTCGGAGCTCACACATATCATGTAACTTAACATGACCATGGTGTTGTTTTGAAGCTCATATGAGTAGTAAAAGCAACAACATGTTTATATTTTGTTCTTGAACATGAAAGTATAATTTTATTATGTTGTTATTATACTTCCATATATGTTGATATTATTGTTGTTAGTATGCTCTAATCTAACTTCATATATATATTGCTAATTATATGTATATCTATATATTTTAGAGCCTAATACTCACTAACTTTCTCTAACTTGCTATTATTATTATTGCTTTTTTTTCTCTTTTCTTTTTCTTTTCTCTTTTTTTTTTTTTTTGGGACTAGTCTATTCTTAGTCCCAGGTTGCCTTGATGAAGCTAAGGCTCCCAATACTTGATCGGATTACCTTGATGAAGTTAAGATTCTCAATGCTTAATATAAATATTATGCTCTTACTATTTCTTATATTTATCTTATCTTATTATGATATACTTCTTTATTTTTCATAGCATATTGATATTGTCTCAACAAAATTTTCTTAAATAAAAAAGAGAAGTTGAGAGTTCTTTTCAATGTAAACTTTTATCATGTAAGAAATGATTTTCCCATAAAAACTTAGGGATTTATTTTAACAAATCTTTTCCAAAAAATCTATAGTAGTTCATCGTAAGTTTTTGTAACAATAGAACGTAGGAATTTTAGATGATACATAAAGTAGATATATCACACATGCAATTTACAAAACAATAAAGTGAAAAATTTTCCTCTAAAAATTAAAATTTTAAATTCTTGATTAACAAAAGTTATACTAAATTTCATTAAGAAAGTTTCACCAATACTCTAGAATATCAAGGAATTGACTAGTTTGAAAAATCACAAGAATGTATCTTTTATAGAAACAAAATATTCTTAAGAAATAAAATTATTAAAAAACTTAGGAAATCATTTTAATTAAATGAAATAAACTTTAGGAAATGTTAAGAAAATGTAAACTTCGATAAATTTTTAACTACTATCAAGTAGCATTTAGAAACTATCTTCTCAACCCCTGGAAATTAAGTTACAAGAAACTTTAAAAAAAAAAATCATTTTTGGAGAAATTTGATTATTTTCAAAGATTAAGAAATAAAATTGAAAGGAGAAAATACTCACTTAAAATGATTCAAGAAACTTTTCCGACAAACTAAGTAGAAATTTTCAAAGTTTTGCTTTTCCAATTTCTAAACACATTGCTTTTACAAAAAAATCATTGTTAAGACAACTTCATCAAATTCATGCATATGATATGAGTCAATATATATACATACATATATATATATATATTCTCTAAAGGTTTTCCAACTATGATAGTATCTACATTTTGGTACAAGTATTTTTGGATAAAGAAAAGTTTGCAAATTTAAGTTTTGAAAACTGGAATTTTCGTGATGAATCTATACCCTATTGTTTCAAGACCCAAACAACTTTTTATGACAAAAATAGCCTTAGAAATGGATAGATCTTTTCAAGTATGTAGAAAACGGTATATTATATGCAAAATTCCGATTTAAAATGAGTAAGTTATGGTCATTTTAAGTTGGAATTTTCACCTATACGAATTTTACCGTAACTAGAATAGAATTAGAAGTTTTGATTAGAAATTTCATGGAATATTCATTTTGGGTACTTCCTTTGTTTAGGAAGCCAAGGAGGAGGACATATACTACCCGAGGACTATTTCAACTAAGGAAGTATCGTTGTGGCCGAGTGAAGTCTACTTCCCTTATTTTTCATGCTTATGTTTGTGCTTGTAATTTAGTTGCACTAGGCTTTGAGGAAAGATAAAATTGAAGAGATGCATGTTTACAACTTGTTGAAAGAATATTAAGTATATCGAGCCATTAATTGCTTATAATGATTTGTATGTTATATTAGCATGTTGAAAGTGTTTGAAATTGGTTGATCACCCGAAAGAAATTGTAATGCAAATGGCTAGACTTAAAATAAAATTGAGACATGTACTTCATTCGTAGAGTCACATTGCATTTATTATTATACAATGGTAGGACATGAGTATGATAGTAGTTGTTGTAACCGGTAGTATCTGTGTATGGCGAGTAAAAGCTGGTAAGATCTACAAATTGATGGCTAATAAGAGTCGGTAATAACTATATATTTTTTTATAGCGAATAGGAGCCGATAAGATCTATAAAAATGGTTTTTGAAGAAATGATGGCTGTAATGGGTTGGAATACCAAACCCCGAATAAAGGGCATAATTCATTCAACATAAAATTCCCGGAAAATCATATCTTGTATGCTCACGTGCTTGTTGCATTCCATTTGCTTGTCTAGTAAACTTGATTGTTAATTTGTTTTAAGTATGATTTTTGGGATTATACTCACTAAGCCTGTAAAGCTTATGTCCCTATGGATATTTATATTCACAAGAACACTTATTCTCATACCCGAGATCTCCTCATATCCACGTAAGTTTTCTTTTGAGAGCTTTTAAAGGAAATCTACTTGAAGGATTAAACTAGAATTCCTTTAAAATCTTTTGATGTAGTATTTAAGTTATTGTAAATACTATTAGTTTATCCAGATCCTTGGAGATTTAACGGGGGTATGCCCCTAAGATTCATGTAATAGATTTTTAATTATTATTATTATGAACTAACTTTATTTCTAGATTATTGTATGTTCAATATTACTTACTTAGACTACACTTCCCAAAAGCGTCTCCTATTATCGTATCGGACGCCTTGCATGTAATACCGAGACTTCCGCATGACTAAGGTAGTCATTCTTAAGTCTTGATATTATATGTAGCGGATTGCCACATTGAGGGTACCCTTCGGAGCGTGACACTTCTAACTTGATTTCCACTTCCTATCTTCTTTATTAACTCTAATTTCTCTTTTAGTCTTTTTTGAAATTGAGATTTAGGAGTTAATTTGATTAAAAGAATAGAATAGAGAAGAGGAAGAGAAGAGAGAGAATGAATAGATAAGAATGAAGTGAAAATATAATGTAGGAGAGATATAAAGGAAAGGAAAAGAAAATTCAATGGATAAGGTTAAAGATATTTTAAGATAAGGACATAGAAAAGGTAAAAGAACAAAATTAAAGATATGCTTAGGTAAGCAAATAAACTCAAAATTTGTAAGGATTTAGATATCAGAATTTAAATTAAAATTTGGTGATTTAGAAATCTGCTAAACATTTAAACAATATGTTTAGGGGTTTAGAAATTCAAAAATCTCAAATCTCAAATTTCAACTTAACCAATTATTAATCTAATTATTTCAACTTATCTAATTATATCTTATGATTCATATGACTTATTTAATTTATCTAAACTCAAATTCTACTTAGGTAGAGGTTTAGGGTATTTTAATTTTCGCTTTTCAAATTTTTACACTTAATAATTATCTTTTCATTTTTATTTTCAAACTATTTAATTCATTGTTTAGCTTTTCATTTTCAGATTTAACTTCTTCATACTCAGTTTGGAAATTATTTAATTGATCTCCAATTTCTATTATTAAATATTTCAACATGCTATTTCTTCTTTTAGCTTTTAACAGTTTACAACAAACTTACTCATACATAGCATACAGTTCACTATATGAAGGAGAATAAAGAGATGTTGTCACGCCCCAAAGTGTGCCCTACACGTGACAGTCCGCCACACTCAATATTTAAACTCAAGTAAGGCAACCTTAGTCTTCCCATGAGTTTGAACATCGGGTGTAAGGCTCACTCTCAACATACAGAGACCATACTTTGCTTCGTAGTAGTTTAAGGAGACATACATAGCAACGAGAATGTAAATCATGATCATCTCATAGAGAACTATTTTATTACATGAACTAGGAGGCATGCCTCCGTTAATAATGCTAAGAATTTCCAAGCTCACAAAATTCCTTGTATTATCCTTCGGGCACTGGTTCAGGGAAACAGGATTAGAGGTCCATTTCTACTTTTAGAACTCGGCCTTATCAAAAGCTCCTTAACATCTAAGAGTTGTACCTGATGTCCACGGGTCCTCGGAGATAGCCAAAGGTATTCATACTGCATCAGAAAACTATTGGGTATAAGCTATACTAGCTTAGTGAGTGAAAACTTCCGAATCACAATTAAGACAAAACATTCAAGCAAGTAATTAATCATTCAAGTGAAATGCACCAAACAAGTGAGTTCAACAAACATATGACCAGCCGAAAATCATATGTGGATGGACTTGCGCCCTCTATTCCGGGTTAGCAGATTTTCGAATCCTACGGTACAACGCCGTTTAAGCTCACGGTCAACTGAACGACAATTCGTTTTATGGATCACGATTAACCAACATTTATTCGTTTTATGGATCACAAAAAACCAACATATATTCGTTTTATGGAGCACGATTAACCAACATTTATTCGTTTTATGGATCACGAAAAACCAATGATGCTAATGCTCCATCCCCATCGTGATATGCATGAGTTCAGTTATATTTAAAGTCCAATAATCAATTAATCAAATTCTTTTAGGTGGCCAAGCAATATTCGCAGACAATCAATTCTAATTCATCTGTACCCAAGCAATAGCTTATCACCCGGCTTCGATATTCTTTAAGTTCAACTTCACATATCAACAACAGACAATCATAGTTTCCAACGAACCCCATCATGCATAATCATTCTTTTTATCTTTACTTAGCAACTAGTGCCACTATCGTTATAATCACAAGCAATAATTAAAATCGGAAGAGGAACTCACATAGCCATGGTACGCCGGTCTCTTAATAACGGTAGTCAAGTGATAAGGTATTGTCGTGCTCGAGATCACCTACCAAATAATAAAAAAAAATATCCTAATAAGAATCTCATCACTTAACTAATTCAAGCTAGGCATCTAAGCTACACAAAATCGAAATTCTCGCTATTTGCAGAAGTTCCAACTTAAAACGGCCATAACTTGGTTATTTTAACTTGGAATTTCGCAAATTTTATATCGATTTCTATCTACTTCGAAAAATATATCTATTTATAATATTAATTTCAAATTTTGAAAACATTAAGGTCATGAAACAGTGGGATCAGATCTGTTCTGTAACGCTTTCGATTCTGAAAAATTGTTTCGCATTTGGTAAAAATGTTCCTAGTTGATGATTCATGTATAGATGGTATATGTATGAATTCCTAGTATGAGTATCATGTGATGAACTCAATATATGCATGGTCTTGATGATTTTTTATGATGAACTCTTATGAACTCCTAATTATTATAAACTCCATAATGGTGACTTCTAAAAAGTTATGCTTTCCAATTTGCATTTCCTAGGTTTTTTTTTTTTAGGATTTTATTCTTGGAATTTACTTGTTATCTAAATAAAAATGAGTTCTTAACATCTATACTATCCATGACCTTCATTTATGCATAAAAATCCACATTTTTCACTTCGCAAATATGTTTTTAAACAAGCTTTTCACAAAAATCCGGATTTTGAAAATTTCCTTTTCTTGCATTTTTCCTATGAGAAAACTTGTTTAATGCATTAAAAATTGAAGCTTTATTATATCTATTGTCCAAAGACTTCATTTAATTCATAAAACATGCAATTTGAGCTTGGACACTAAGTGTTTATGTAGGCATCATCCCAAAATACGAATTTAACAATTTAATCACTATCTCAAAATTTTTCATTCTAACTTCACTACGTGTTTTATATGTTACTCATGCCTAAACTCACCTAGACTTGTAAAAATCATTCCTTCAAGATACCTATTACACATACCCTTTATTTTTCATGAAAAATATGAGTTTTAAAGTGGTTTTGGTGGCTTTTAAAATAGGGTTCCAAAATCATCCGAATTTCCATAATACATTTCTAACCAAAATCTTTTCTTTTTCAAGTTTCTTGCCTCCTATACATGAAGATCTACCATCTAACACATCTATATACATGCAAGACTAAGCTTTTAGAATCATAAATGTATGTAAGCTCAAAATAATCATATGAACATCAATGTAGATGAAGGCATGAATGTCTAAACACTAGATCTACCATTTTAGTGCATGAATCATGAGTTTCATGGCATGAACATAACTTTCTATGCTAGATCTCTATTTACATGCATGAACAAGATGATATTCCAACAAAAACTCTTTTAAACACTAGATCCACTTCTTGTGATGGCTTGATATTCTTGTATTAGTGTTTTCATGTCCCTTGCACATGCTCATTGGGATTAAAAGTGGAAAACACTCAAGAATGGTCTTGCCATTACAAGATTTAGGACTAACAAGGCTTGGAATCATCATCTAATGGATGATTTGAAGAAGAAAAGAAGATGAAATAAATTTGTGGAGGTGTGTGTATGTGTGTGTGTGTCACGGCACTTAGAGAGGAGAGGAGAGGGAGAGGATTCAACCTTTGATAAAACTTGAAAGAGTGAAAATGAGGAGAGAGAGAGAAAAAGAGCTTATATGATGGATAGATTAGGGTTTTAATTGATTAAAAATAGTAAAAATAAAACAAAAAGGAGGGGAAATTGGGGAGGGGGCACCGGCCAAAGGGAGGGGTGTGAGAGGGAGGATTTGAAATTTGATAAAATTGTATTTTATGTAGTAAATGTAATAATTGTATAATTAATTAATTAGGAAACAAAATTTCTTGGAAAAGAAAATGTAATGAGTAGTTGTAAGGATGTAAGAATAGGGTATGGGTAGTGTGTAGTGTAGGTTGTACTTGTGAATAGAAGACAAGACATCTACTTTACCGGTTGTAACGAAAACACGGAAAAATGCTATAATTATAATTTTTATAGCCCGGAAAATTATAAAATTGATATTTTTGAAATCCTCATAAAATTACGGTTCTAATGAATATTCGGAATATTTTTCTGAGTTTGTGGTCCTGGGCACGTTTTTCCGTAATTGAGCTCGGGAAGGCCCGAAATGAAAAATTCGAATTTAAAACTTTCTAAGGTTTAAAATACACTTTAAAACAATAATTCATATTCATTTACTTTATAAAAATTCTTTTATTATGAAACCGAAGGAAAGCCGGATCTAGGTTTCTAAGCTCCTCTCACTAAGCTTGAATGGACCGATATAGGGTTTCGTTCTCCGATTTTCGAAGTTTATTCAATTACCAGGAAAGCTAGGTTATTATTACAAGAACAAAAATAAAATTACGAAATGATTAATGGTAATCGTATTGAAAGACCCACTAATTACCGGTAGTACTGAAATATAGATAAATTTGCAAAATCAGGAAATTTAGCTATTGAAAACTTATAAAACTAATATTTTAAAATCCCTATAAAAATATGAGTCCAACGGCATTAATATCGTATTTTTAACATTTCGAATCCCAAGGCGCGCTTTTCGAAGTCGGCACCTGACCGGATTGGAGTAGATCGAAAACTCGTTGATCTCATCCTTTAGAGCATCCTAGGCTTAATACGGACTAGCTACACCCTTTTTTTTTCTTATTTCAACTCCTTAGCTTAGGAATACGGACTGCCGGATCTAGGATACGGGGTTCCTTGGAGTTTCAGGGACTTAGGTTTCCCAGTTGACTTTCCGGTTTACACCTTTGCCAATTTGGAAACTGATATTTTATACTTATATGACATATCTGGTTGGTGAGATTTATTTTAAGGTCGATTTTCATAAGTATTTAATATCTCACAACGTTCTCGGAATTCTTTGGATTGAGTTTTATGCCCAATGGTTAATCACTATTTACTTCTTAACAATTTGTTTTAGGGCTCTATTTCACCCGAATTTATAAGTTGGAGTTAAATATAAAATTTGTCGTACGTAGAGGTTTTAGATTGGAAGTATATTGAGTTACTATATTATTTCTGAGGACTCTTATTTTTCTCACATTCAGAAATTTCTGGATTCTTCGGAATTTAGGACTTATCGAAATTCGATTTTAATTCGGAGTGATTTTCAAGGTTTTATTTTCAAAGTTCATTTCAGAATTATTTACTAAAATTTTCCAGGGCTTACAGATGTTACCTCATTGTTCAAAGCCATGAAGCATACATTGTCATCATCTTGATTAGCCCTATTGCTCCATGTAGCCATATAGGCCTTTTTCTTCTTATCCTTTGATCTCTTTTTAAGTAGTGGGCAATACTATTGGATGTGTCCTAATTTTTTGCAGTTGTAGCATGTGATCACATCCTTTCTCTTGTGCTTGGATGAGCTGCTATCATCCTACACACTCTTTGATTTTGTCTTCATAATTTTTTTGAAATTCTTAGCTATCAAGACAAGATCTTCTTGTTCATCTTCTTCATCATCAACACTTGATTCTTCTCTTGTGGCCTTCAAAATGATGGCCTTTTTGTTGGTTTCTTCACCTTGTTTCTTGATGAGCTCATGGGTTTTAAGCACACCAAGAAGTTCTTCTTTGCTTAAGGCACTGAGATCTCGTGCTTCCTTTATTACTGTTCTCTTAGCTTCCCAATCTTTTAGAAGTGACCTAAGAAGTTTAGAATTAATTTCCAAATTCGTAAAGTTCTTCCCAAGCATACGCAGAGGATTTATAATATTAATGAATCTATTATGTATTTCGTCAATAGATTCATTAGGAAGCATTTTGAAATTTTCAAATTCACTACATAAAAGACTTATTTTTGTGTCTCTAACTCTAGATATTCCTTCATAAGTCTTTTCTACCTCATCCTAAATTTTTTTTGCAGAAGTACATGTATAAATTCTATTAAAATCACTTTTGCTTAATCCATAGTGTAAAATATTCATTGCAATTTCGCTTAAATCAAGCTTTTTCTAGTCATCTTTTGTAAAATTAGCTTCTGATTTTTTCTTCAATTTAAAAGGCCCATTTTCAATAACATTCCCTATCAATCTATTTTGGGTTTTTAAAAATATTTTCATCCTACACTTTTAGTAAGGGTATTATTCCCATTTAGAAGTGGAGGTCTGTTTATAGCTTGCTCCTCAAGAAACCTAGTGTATTAGTGCCATGATCTTCACTCTATTCCATGGTGAAGTATAGAAATAGTAGAGAGAGGCTTTGATTCTAATTGAAAATACACTAGAAAATTCAAAAAGGAACGAGGGGGGGGGGGGGGGGGGGGGGGGGGGGGGGGGGGGGGGGGGGGGGGGGGGGGGGGTGGGGTGTGAGTTGAGTATTTGCCAAAAATTTTGGAATAATTAATTTTGAAATCAACAAATTCAAAATAAAAGGATTTGCAATAGATTAAATAAATATAAATAGAATGTATAAAAAAAAGAGAGGGATAGAAAAAATGAAGCCATAAAATTTTAACGTGGAGTTCGACCTTTTGCCTACTCTCCATGATCCATCAATTTTCTTTTTCGAGGTCTTCACCACCACTTCAATTAATTTCAAAAGTCAGCTCAAGATGATCAATTACATAACTCAGGAAAAAAAAAATATTTCCTCTCTCTAAGTGCTAAAAAAATATCAATTAATATTAACTGAGCACTAGAATGTATTTTCTTTCTCTTAATAATTTGCAAATATTACGTACAAGAGAACAAAGAAAAGAAATTTGTTTAATCGTAATAATTAGTTTGTAAAAGAGTTTTGCAATTCGTTCTTCCATGTTAGTCTTCTGGACTTTGTATATAAATAACTTTTGAAATTCAAAAGTTCGTTAAACATAACATCTATAACCTGCTAAGCATTAAATGCACTCAAATGGCTCTTTTCTTGCCATATCAACCTTATTTTCAAGTCATCTCACCTCAAAATAGTTGTTGCACCTCACTTATCGCCTCTAAACTTTGTGCTCGATAGTTTCTTACATGCATGCTTTGTCAAGCTTCGAAATTGGAATTGTCGAGTTCTAAACTCCAATCGTCGAGCCCTCGACGCGACCCTTTACAAGCTTTATCAAGCCTTTGTTCTTTACTAGTTGAGCCTTAACTTTTTGGATTTTGAGGCCTAAACTTGACCCTTAACAAGTCTATTCTCTTTTTTAGCTTGTCATGCATTAGACTAAACTTGTTGAGCCTCAATCACTTAACTTGTTTAAGACTCGATTGACCGCTCGACTACAGTTTGGGCATACTTGAACTTGTCAAGCCTTAACCTTAGCTTTGTTAAGCCTCACCCACTTGCTATGGCTTGTCTTCAACAATTCTTGCTTCCGCTAAAACATGCAGAAAGCACGTACAAACACGTACGAAGCACATATATATATATATGACTAATTAAGTACTGTTCATAACAAATAAATAGTTAATTGTGCATTAACTTGTCTCATTAAAATTCACATTAAACTCTCAAGTTCAACAGAACTGTTAAAAACCATCCAAGTTCTCATTACAAAGGGTATTTATAGTAGTTCCCTATAAGAAAGGGAAAATACCTATCAAAATTAAGAAATGTAAAATAAAAAAAATGAAATAAGTAATAGTTCCTTAAAGGAAAGCCACCGACTTTGAGAGGAATGCTGCCAACCTTGGAAGAAAAACCACTAGCCTTGAAAGAAAGTCGCTCACCTTGAACCAGCTTACAAGGAAAGCTGTCGGCCTTCAACTGCTTCTTCATTTGCTTTGTTTGCTGCATTTTCCTAATGTATAGACAAATGGATTTCATTGAGATTATAACACCCATAAAAAGAAAAAGAATCAATTATGCAAACTTCGTCTAGTTCCATGTTGTCTAGTAGGACCTATAATACAAGATTATGTAGTCCTTTAGCTCAAACTCTGGTAATTCCCATCATCTCTTCGAGCCTGTGGAAGGTTTTCCCTTGAATTTGATGGGTCATCATGTGAATCCTCTAAAGTGTACAGTGAAAGATTTGAGACATTGAATGTAGCAGAAATGCCATAGTCTCTTGGTAGCTCTAGTTTGTAGGCATTGTTATTTATATTCTCTATGATCCCGAATTATCCATCTGTTCTGGAAGATAGTTTCTATGACCTTTTATTAGTGAACTAATCCTTGTTGAGATGAATCTAAACTAGATCCCTTGGATTAAATGATCTGGCCTTTGTAAACCCCCAATTTTTTGGAATTAGTATAGCTTAAACCCTAATTGGAAAGTCAACCGGAAACCTAAAGTCAACAAACCCTAGTTGGACGTAATGGTTTAAGTCCGGCAATCCTAAATAAGCAACCTAAGAAAGTAAGTAGGAGATTAGTATATAGAATAGTTCGTAATTACATAAGGAAGCTTGAAAAGATTATATTAGTAAAACCGCGAATTGTTTTGAACCCGAACGGAAACAGTTCTTGAAAAACATGTCCCGAGGCTCATAATAGTAAAAATATTCTAAATATACCGTTAGACTTGTAAAAATATAAGGTTTTCAAAAATATCAGTTTTATAATTTTTTGGTAAGTAAAAATAATAGATATCGCAATTATACGCGTATTTTCGTATTATCGGTACTTTATTAGTCATATCTACTCTACATTATACTATTCACTACTATTCTACACTATTCTTTTATCTCTACTATTTCTAACACCTACTCTTATAGCACTATAACCTATAACCTATACTTTTTACCTTTCCCATAATTTTATTTTACATCTACCTTAGTTATTACTTCATTTAATCAACAAATATACAAAAATCAAACTCTCACTCTCCCCTCACACTTAATGAGCAGTACCCCTCCCCCTTTGTCTCTCTCTCAATTTATTTTACTTCTTCGTTATTTAAATCACACAAAAATTCACTCCTCATTTCCTATAAATACACTTCTCCTCTTTCACTTCTTTCATAAATTTCTACCAATTCTCTCTCAAATTTTTCTCTCAACACTCTCTCCAAATACTCTCTCAAAATTATCTCAAACCACCTTCTACATACACAAAACCCATAACCACATAATACTTCAAAAACCTTCTTTAGATAAATTTTTCTTTACATATTTTTTTTCTCATGTCATGTAACTTTACATGACTATAGTGTGAGTTTCCAAAAATTAAATGTTATGGAAGCTACACTATATTCATGTATTGTTCTTGTTCATGAATATCTATTTATGATTATGTTGTTATTTTACTTTGTTCAAATTATTATTGTTATTATATCTAAGTATTATTATGTATATATATATATTATATCTTTGAGCATAAACACACTTGCAATTATTTATTTCCATGCAAAGTAATTTATTTATTTCTTCCATTGCAATTTATTTATTTATTATTGTTTTAAGACTAGTCTTTAGTCTTAGACTTGTCCTCATTAATTCAAAACAAACTTTTTTCTTTCTTTTATTTTTCTTTTGGGACTACTCTACTTCTTAGTCCCGGAGCCTTAAAGAAGCTAAGACTCCCAATACTTGACCTTATTTATTATTTATGCTATTTTTGCTTGTTATTATATCTCATAATCATGCCCATTAAGATTGTTATCCAAATTTTCAAAACTCCAATATACTTGATAAAAAGGAGATTTTATCACCTAAGAATAGTTTTACATGAAACATAAAATCTATGATTTAACAAAAGTAAAGTTATTCTTTTCCAAGCTTTTAAGAAGAACTCACTACAATTTTAAAAGTTACTTTTATTTTGAAAAGCTTTTTTTCTATCTTGTTATCTTAAAAAGAAGATGACTTTGATACTAAAATAATTTCATAACATAAGGAAACCCCTTGAAACAAAAATAAAGTTTCTAAAACCAAGATTTTCAAATAAATAGTCAAAGAAAACAAATAGGAAAAGTAGCACTAATGTTGAGAATTTAGAAAAGAAGAAATTTATTTTTATCAAAAAGTCATTTAGAAAAATAGTAAGACAAACATCAAGTAATTCTTTGAAAAACAAAAGAATCAAAATATTCATTTTAAAGGATTAAAAATGAATTTCTTGAACTATAGTTTTCTAAACTCTTAATTAAACATTGTTTTACTAAGAAAACATGGTTGGATAACAAACACTTGAGCATGGATAAAATATGAGCTAGTATCTATAAAAAAGGAATTTTTTAACTACATAGATAACTAAGTATTTATCAAACAAATTTTGAATGATTTAAAGTTTGAAACAAATTGTTTTTCGGATAGAAAAATTCGCGGTGAATCTCATCACCACTGTTTTGGGGCCTAAATGATCTAGTTTGATAAAAATAGTCTTAGAAATGGATAGATCTTTTCGAGTAGGTAGAATTTGGTACATTATAAGCGCAAATCCGAGTTAAAATGACCAAGTTATCGCCATTTTAAATTGGAGTCTTCCTTTATACGAACTTTGACGTTCTCATGATATTATTTTGTCAAAATTCAAGAAAGTCATCAAGAAATACTTATTTTAGGTATTTTCCTTGACTAGGTATCCTGAGGAAGGATACCCATGCCCCGAGGACTATTTCGACTAAGTGGATTGTGTGAACAACTCATCCGTTTAGAAAAGTGTCGGCATGGCATCTTGAGTTTATTTCCTTAAAACGCTTTACTTGATTGTGCTTATAGTCTAGTTGCATTATAATTAAGAAAAGACAAATGGATTTTTATGTGAGAAATTTTTTTCGAAAGGATCCTAAGAATATCGAGCTGGGATTGATTAAATGTTTGTTTTAGTATAGTACTTGATTTGTATGAAATTCTATGATCGCCTTAAATTTGATAATATAATAATGCTATGATATCATAAATAAATTGATCCAGGCATACCACGGAGTGAGTCACATTGCATTGGGTTATTGTCCTTGGGTGAGAAGGATGGTAGCTCAGGTCGGAAGCAACACTTAACGGATTGACCGAAAGTGATTGCTTGGCGACATGGAGTTAAATGCTTGGCGGAAAGTCCGAAAGCATGGCTCAATTCAAGTAGACTTAATATGCTTGGCAGTATTGATCGAAAGCATAACTTTTTAACTAAAACTACTTGTTTTGAGGTTACGTATCACCAAATCCCGAATGGAGGGCGTAAATCCATTCAATATATAGTTCTCGAAAAACTATATGCTTTGTTTGCCCACGTGTATGTTGCATTTCATTTGTCTACTTAAACAACTTGTTTGAATTCCATTACACAAGAAGTTATTTATGGAAATAGTTCTCACTAAGCCTATTAGATTATACCCCTATAGATATCTTTTGCAGTTTACCTATTTGTGGTTGAGGCCACGTGAACCTTGTAGCCAGGTACTTTCCTTTTGGTTAAGGAATTTCTAGGTAAAATTTAGTATTGGATAAGATATAGATTTCATAAAAATATTCTTGTAATATATTATAGTTATTTGAGACTGGGGAATGCCTTTAAGATTTGAAAGACTGTTGTTTTCTACAAGTAAATATTATAAATCCTTTTCTTCATTTGTTATTATATCTTCTTAAACTTCATAATTCCATGTATGGTCCTCTAAAATTGTGAGAGCACACCTTACACTTAATATCGAAGCTTCTGGGAATGACTAAGGTTGTCATACTTAAGCTTTAATATTGAGTGTGGTGGACTGTTACCTTTAGGGTACCCTTTGGGGCGTGATAGCCTTTCGACGCTTGTTGCCTTGAATCCTCTGTTGTTCTTGAGTCTTCTTAAGATGTTTAGTTGCTTTCTAATGAACATTTTTTGATATGTTATGATCGCTCCAACCCACTCAAGCTTTCTTCCTTTGCTGCCGATTTAGCTATCAAATCCACGACCTCAAAGGAAGACTTACCAGTTGAACTATGTTCGACCTATTATAAGCGAACCCAATAAAGGGGAGAACAAGTCCCAGTCAATCAGATTCTTGCCAACCATCACTCTAAGCAAAGTTCCAAGAGTGCACTGACAATCTTAGTCTGGCTATTAGTCTGTGGATGACATGAGGTACTATACATGAGCTTGGTGTTGAGTCTCTTCTATAGTGCCCTCCAAAAGAGATTGTGGAATTTAGTCTTATCATAAATGATGTTACGAGGAACGCCATGTAATTTTACAATCTCCTGCCTAAAAAGGTTAGCAATATAAAAGGCATAATATGTTTTGTGATAGGGTATAGAATAGATCGTTTTGCTAAGGTGGTCTATGACCACCATAATGGAGTCTTTGCCTCTCTATGTCCTAGGAAGACCTAAGACAAAATCTATACTAATGTCTATCTAGGGTTGCGTTGGTATAGGTAACGGCATGTATTTACCCAAAGATTCTCTCCTCCACTTTGCTCTTTTGCATGCAACACATCACTTCAACACTTTATGAACATCTTTTAACATTCCCTACCAATAAAAGTGCTCCTTTAATAATTCCAACATCCTCTTCTCACCAAAATGTCCAGCCAACTCTCTAGCATGGGCCTCTCTTATTAACAATTCCTTAATAGATCCTGAAGGTATACAAAGTTTTCCTCCTTTATATAAGAATCTATCCATCAACTACTTCCCCTCCAAAGCATCGAGCAACAATTAACTTAAAATGTTCATTAATAGCATATTGTTATTTCATCAACTTAAACCTAAGTACTTTAATTGAAGAAATGTAATGAGTACATACCTACGAGATAATACATTAGCTACGACATTGGTGTTCCCCTTCTTATATTTAATGACATAAGTAAAACTTTCTAGAAACTCCACCTACTTTGCTTGGCACTTAGACAACCGTTGTTGACCTGTGAAATGTTTCAAGGAATCATGGTTAGTATATATAATAAGCTCCTTAGGAAGGAGATAATGCTGCTAAGTCATTAATGACTGCATTAAGGAATGGAACTCCTTATCATACACGGAGTAGTTTAGAGATGCACCACTAAGTTTCTCACTGAAATAGGCGATAAGTTCTATTCTGCATCAACACAGCTGCGATCTCGACCTTTGATGCATCACACTCAAAATTAAATGTCTTCTCAAAGTTTTGTAGCGCTAATATTGGGGCATTAGTCAATCGAGCCTTAATCTCTTTACAGCTCTTTTGAGCTCTCTCTCCTACACAAAGGAAACATTCTTCTTAGTTAACTTGGCTTGGTCAAAGGACTTACAATGCTACTAAAGTTTCAGACAAATCTTCTATAGAAAGAAGCTAAGTTGGGAAAGCTCCTCATATCAGCTGCTGATTGTGGTATGGGCCAATCTACTATGGTATTGATTTTATCTCCATCAAGCCTGACACCAGAACCAAATACTGCAAAACCCAGTAAAATCACCTCTGATTGGCAGAAAAAACATTTCTTAAGATTGCCTTACAACCTTTGATCCCTTAACACTGAAAATACTGCTTGTAGATGATCTATATTACTCTCTAAATCTCAACTATATATTAATATATCATCAAAGTAAACCTCAAAAAACTTGCCCAAAAAGTCCTTCATAACGTGATCATAAGTTTAATGAAAGTGCTAGGTGTGTTGGTCAGGCCGAATGGCATTACCATCTTCTCATACAATCCATAGCATATCTTAAAAGAGGTATTTCGTTCATCTCCTGCCCTCATACGGGTCAAGTGATAGCCGCTCTTAAGGTCAACTTTAGAAAATACCTGGGCACCGTTAACTTCATCCAACATATCATCAAGCTTAGGAATAGGATACCTATACTTAATGGTGATTATATTGATGGCCCTGTTGTCAATGCACATAGTCCACATACCATCCTTCTTCGGTATTAGAAGTGTGGGAATAGTACAAGGACTGGTACTCTTTCTGACATACCCACGCTCTATCAACTCATCCACCTGTTGGTTTAGTTCTTTAACTTCTTCAAGGTTCATGTGATAAGCAGGTCTATTTGGTAGGACTGCTCCAAGCTATAGATCAATGGCATGTTCAATACCTCTCTGTGGTGGTAATCCTTTGAGAAATTCCTTAAGGAAAACATCAACATACTCCTCTAACAACTGTTTCACAGCAAAAGGTATCTACTGTTGTCCATGAGCTTCCAGCATATATCTAACTAGCAATAAATACAATGGCCTCTCATCTTAGATAACTTTCCCAAGTTCCTTCTGCCCCATAAATAATGTTTTCTTCTTAATGGCCCTATAATCAGCCTCTACACCTCTTGTACCTTGGTTGGTGTCATAAGATTCAGAATAATCCTCTTACCATCCTTCTAGAACACATAGGTGTTTCTAAACCCATCATATAACACATTCCTGTCAAACAACCATGGCCTCCCTAGTAATATATGTGAAGAACACATAGGAAGAATGTCACATAATCATGGTACTTCATGCTAAATGGAACCATAACCCTCTAAGTCACATGTAGACTTCCTTGCTCAGTTAACCAATGCAATTTATACAGCTTAGGATGTGGAGTCATAGCCAATTTTAGTTTATCAATCAAGGAAGCAGCCACCACATTGGTCCAACATCCTCCATTTACAATAAGAGCATAGAGGTTACCCTTGACCTTGCAAAAAATGTGGAATAGGTTTTTCCTTTATTCTTCTTTAGTAGAAGAAAAAGTAGTCACAACACAACGCAGTACATTAATAGCCAAATACTAATCATTCCCTTAGTTTCCATGTAGCTCGGCATCGGCATCCCCGTATGATAGACTCATATATAACTCAATTTTCATTAATCAAAATATGCTTATATATTAGAGATTTTATAGAAATCGAATGAAATTGGTACTTAAGTGTGCTTAAATTGTTATTTCATGTCATTGACGACTTATATAACAAATTCAAGTAAAATAGAAAAGATTTGTGTAAATTTGGCAAAGGAATCAAAGAAAGCCAATAAAACAGGAAGAAACATCGCCAGCATTTGTGATAGTAGCAGCACCCTGCAATTTTTTAACGTATGCCGGCAAAAGGCATGTCAATGCTACTGGCTTAGAGGCAGTATTGGATGTCTATAGAAGCAAAAATATTAAAGTTGGTTGAACCACTACCAGCATAGAGAGAAATTCAGCTAGCTTTGCATATTTTCATTGTACGCTAGCACTAGGAGAAATCAAGGCCGCTGGTGTTGAAGATGGCGTATATTTATTGTTGCTCTCAAAAAGTTAATTTTCACATTAAAGGTTGGATAAATTTAATTCAAGGCCACCGACCTTTAATGTCGGCGTAACTTCCCTGCATCTCTTCATATATTCTTCTTGTTGTGTCATTTGTTAAAAAAAAAAAAAAAAAAAAAAAACCCTAGGCGAGACTTTGAGTAATATTTTCCTTTGCTCCTTGATAGAATTAGGGCTTGAACAGTTGAGAGCTTTTATTGTTGATTGAATGAGGATTCCACACCAGGATTCAAGTACACAACATCATTTATGTTTAGATTTCAAGAATAGGATCTCTTTGACAAGTGATTTTGTTCTTTTTCTATATCCATTTATTAAATGGTGTTTGAAATTGATTTCTTTTGGTGCTTAATTTGATTTTGAGTTTTTTATCTGAATTATATGATTGATGATTCCTATTATTGATTGAATCCTTGTTTATATTCGGATTATTGATGTTAATTCACAGTTCATGCAATTTTGGCTTAGATCTGAAATTCATGACAGATTAGGATTGTAATTGAAAAATTCATTTCTAGTCTGTTCTATGATTATCTAATCTAGATTATATTTCACATATGGATATGGTTTGTAATTCAATTAGGGTTTAGTAAATTGATACAGATTTTTCAATTGATCACTTTCCTAGGGATAGAGAATATTGATTGGTTAATCTAAGGTAATTACTCACTTTGGGAAAATGAGTTGTTATTTGGTGCTTATTGTTTGAAAAATTGAACCTATTGATAATTTGGATTGACAAGTGCATTTCTAATCAGTAGCATACATTTGATTGTTATTTATATCTATTGGCTCATGACTAATTCATTTAAGGTGTTGGAAATCCCATATTAGTTTTAGTAGATTAGTATTATAAAAGAAAATCCAAAAATGGAAACAAAGTTTGATTTGCCTAACTATAAATTGGACTGATATAGTTGATAGCTAATCCTCACTCCCTGTGGACTCGATTCAGTGTTCACCGATATGTTATTACTACACATGCACTCAATACACCGTAGGTTGAAAATTACACTTCTAAAGGAATTTCGATTTAATTAAAAAGAGTTTTAAAAAGTATATATAGAAAAAGCGTGATCGGTTTTTGGTACCCTTTCCGGGGAGTGATTTGTTCTACTTTCAATTTTCAAGGCTTCTGTAGACTAGGCTTTATTTGAAAAATCTAAAAAAAAAATTGCTTTCTTTTTTATTTGTATATACTAGTCTTTGATTCTTTTTGTACATTTTACTCGTTTTTCTTTTTCTCTTTCCAGGTACTATTTGGATAAGCTATGGATAAAGATCAAGCACCAGTTTTCCCATTTTGATGTCCTAAAGAGCTCATATCAAAATTATATTCATTTAGGCAGTATGATGGAGAGCTTTTAACAAATGCTTAGGGATGATTCCGCCATTTGATGAGCCAATGTCCTTATCATAATTCACCTACTTGGACTCATTTGAATTTTTTCCTTAATGGCATAGGTGACTATGGTAAGACGATGACAGATTTAGTTACTAAAGGGAACTTATCACTTATGTCACCAGAAGTGGAGTTTGTAAAGATTAATGGATTATTAGGAATCCAAGACGTTGATCCATATAATTCTAATCTACTAGTATGTTCATAATATGGCTATTCATATGAAGACTCTCAATATCTAGGTGGTATGTAAGAATTAGATTCTATCATGACAAATCAAGAGTATCACCAACTTGTGAGACTCTAAGACAAGAAATGGTTGCTAATTCTTCTTCTATCCCTACAGTTCCAGATCCAGGTACAAAGAAAAGTTTTGAAGAGATTGTGAGAGGTTTAGAGAAGAAATGGGAAGAAAATTTTGAGAAGCAATAGGAAGTTATTGAGAAGTTGGAGACTCAGGTAGCAGATCTGACTAAATTGGTTTCATCTATTTTTAAATTTGCTAACACAAGTGCAGATTGGGAGCTTTCTAGTGATGAAAAGAAAATTGACACCCTAATTGACAATCAAAGCCAAGAAAAAGGGAAAGAGAAAGAAGTAATGTCAAGTGTAAAAAATTTGAACAGTAATTCTTCAGTAGTCAAAGAGGTTAAAGAAAAAGAAGATAAGCCAACATGGGAATTAGCCATTGAGAAGCTTGCAAATCTGACTATAGAGGGGTTTGAGAAATTAGGACAGTAGATTGCAGGTCTTGAGAAGCCTTTTACCTCGATTGAGCGTGTACATGAGATCAATGCAAATACAAGCAAGCAGGTTGAGAATGAGGAGACTTTGGCTTCTACATCAACTCAAAAGGAAGATGTAGTACAATAGGAGCACACTCCTGTAGTTACTGAGCCTACTATAAGATCAAATGTGCCATCAGATCCTTTTCTAGGAAGATCAAGAAAAAGGAAAGATGATGCAGATTTTGTAAGATTCCTATAGGTGTTTAAGAAGCTTGAAGTCAATATTCCCTTGACTAAAATTTGAGAAGAATCACCTCAGTATAGATGCTTTTTGAAAGAAGTAATGACCAAGAAAAGGAAAATGAATGGGAAAGAGACAATCAGGTTGTCTCAGGCATGTACTGAAGCTTTAAAGGATGCACTACCCCTTAAAATTAAATGATCCATGGAAATTCACTGTGGATTGCACTATTGGAGATAATCAATTTAAGAATGCTTTTTGTGATCATGGTGCAAATATAAATTTAATACCTTTCTCTATGGCAAAGAAATTAGGATTAGGGGATGCAATCAAGAAGACTAAAATGACAATCCGATTGGTTGATCGCTCTATTAAAAGACCAAGAGGGGTAATTGAGGATGTTCTTTTGAAAGTTGACAAGTTCATTTTTCCAGTGGACTTTGTGGTACTAAATATGGAAGAAGATCCCGAGATTACCTTCATACTTGGACGCCCATTCATGGCCACTACTGGAGCTGTCATTGATATAAAGAATAAAAAGATTGTGTTACGGGTTGGAAATAAAGAATTGAATGTGAATATCATGAAAAGATGGAAAAAGAACCCTAAATCCATCAAAGATGACACAACAACAGAGAATGCAAGAGTAGAATCAAGAAGAAGGAAGGATGTGGATAAGAAAACTAGTAATTTTGATCCTCAATGAAGAAGAAAGTTTGAAAGTTAGGCTGAGACTATAAAACAAGCATAGAGTGGGAGGCAACCCACTATTATCTATTTATTAATATCTATTTCTTTTTCTTTTTCTTTACTTTGATAGTGTGCCCTAGCTGTGCAGATAAGATGAAAAACAAGAGCTATTGCACATGAATTATAGATAACAAGAGATGAGTATACAAGATGGACTTCCAAATGGAAACTTCTCTTTTGTTGTGCTAGTTGGAACTCAACATGCATCCATTTTAAAAAACCGAGGAATTACTAGTATTCCTTATCTCTTTATTTCTTTATTTCTTTCCTGATGTTGAGTTGATTAAGATCAGTGAGACACTGTTCAATTTAAGTGTGGGGGAAGGGATCATGAATGGAGAATGGAGAATGGAGTTGAGTATGACTGATGATGTCTAAATTGTTGAATTTATTGAATATCTATGACATCTAAACTTGAATTGTGTTCCCACATTTGAACAGTTTTATCCTAAAGTATGAGGCAATTTTGGGCCAAATTTTTGTCCTAAAGTATTAAGGCAATTCCAGGCCAAATTTTTTCAAATTTTGATGAAATCTTGACATTGTACAAAGAATTGTTGATATCATTTGTAAATGAAAAAGAATGAAATTGACTTATGATGTGCCTTACTCACCTGTTGTTGTAATTAACTTGCCTAATTGAAATTCAGTAGTGGAATCTTTAAGAAACAAATTTGCATTGTATTTAGCTTTAGAATTAGAAGTTTGAGAGTAAGTCGAGTCCTTTTGTGGAAAATAAATAGGTATACTTTGGGGAAAATTTAGCTTTTATATACTCTTTTGAGTTTTTTTTTATAACTTTTCAACACTTAGTAAAAGAAGTAGAATAAACTCTTTAATTAGTGATCCTTTATTAAAAAGTCTCAACTTTTATGTTGAATTCACAAGAAAAGAGAGAAACAAGCATAGCCTCTACTCCAATGACTCATGTAATTGAGTTATGAGTATCTAAACTTGAATGTTAAAGTAAGAAAGAGTTCTTAGGGGTCCTTTAAAACCTAGTCACTTAGGTGATGAGCTCGGGATGTGCCGACTCAATGAACTCACTATAATAAGAAGAGAGGAAAGGCAAAAGTTCAATCTTTGAACTTTGAAAAGATAAAAAGATGGAGGCAAAACCTCCCAAAAATAGAATAAGTGCTTGCGTGAAAAGAAAAGAATATGAATGCAAAAGCTCCAAATGAAATAAGACTTATAATAAAGAGGGAGAAATTCTAAGGAAGGAGTGGATACCATATGCTTTCACTCTGTTTTGCTAAGAGTATATACCTGCTAAAAGTCCAGTGAAGTTTAAATGGTTGTTTTTCCTTAATGGACTGTGTATCTACTTTTGGATGGAATGTTCTTTTGTTAAAAACAGGGATTAAAGTTTGTTTTGTTTAGATTAGCTACTAAATTTTGATTGTAGTAATCTAATTACATGTTTCTAGTTTGGTTTGAGCAATAGGAACTACCAATGCAAGTCATGGCTATTAAAGAAAAGATGCTTGAATTGTGAAAGATAAAGTGTTGTACATTCTATGACATATTTCAACTTTGGTTTTAATTATTTTGCTTGAGGAAAGTAAAATTTTAAGTGTGGGGGAGTTGATAAAGTCATATTTAACTCAATTTTCATTAATCAAAACATGTTTATCTATTAGAGATTTTATAGAAATCGAATGAAATTAGTACTTAAGTGTGCTTAAATTGTTATTTCAGGTCATTGAAGAATTACATAACAAATCCAAGCAATATAGAGAAGATTTGTGCAAATTTAGTAAAGGAATCAAAGAAGGTCGGCAAAACAAGAAGCAACACAATTAGCATTCGTGACAGCAGTAGCACCCTACATTTTTTAACGTACGCCAGCAAATGGGATGTCTACACCACCGGCTTAGAGGCGGTGTTGGATGTCCACATAGAGAGAAATTCAGCTAGCTTTGCATATTTTCATCGTATGCTGGTACTAGGAGAAATCGAGGCCACCTGTGTTGAAGACGATGTATATTCGTTGCTGCTATCGGGAATTAATTCTCACATTAAAGGTAAGCCAAATTTAGTTCAAGGCTGCTGGCCTTTAATACCGGCATAACTCCCTTACATCCCTTTATATATATTTTCTTGTTGTATAATTTGTTAAAAAAAAAAAAGAAAAAAGAAACCCTGGGTAAGACTTTGAGTAATATTTTCCTTTGCTCTTTGATAGAATTAGGGCTTGAACACTTAAGATCTTTTCTTGTTGATTAAATGAGGATTCCACACTGGGATTAAAGTGCACAACATCATTTATGTTTAGATTTCAAGAATAGGATTTCTTTGACAAGTGATTTTGTTCTTTTTCTATATCCATTTATTGGATGGCGTTTGAACTTGATTTCTTTTGGTGCTTAATTTGGTTTTGAGTTTTTGATATGAAATATATGATTGATGATTCCTGTTATTGATTGAATCCTTGTTTATATTCTGATTGTTGATGTTAATTCACAATTCACGCAATTTTGGCTTAGATTTGGAATTCATGATAGATTTGGATTGTAATTAAAAAATTCCTTTCTAGTTTGTTCTGTGATTATCTAATCTAGATTATATTTCACATATAGATATGATTTGTAATTCAATTAAGGTTTACTAAATTGATGCAGATTTGTCAATTGATCACTTTCCTATGGATAGGGAATATTGATTGGTTAATCTAGGGTAATTTCTCACTTTAGAAAAGTGAGTTGTTATCTGGTGCATATTGTTCAAAAAAATGAACCTATTGATAATTTAGATTAACAAGTGCATTTCTAATCAGTAGCATACATTTAATTGTTCTTCAGATCTGTTTGCTCATGACTAATTCAATTAAGGTGTTGGAAATCCCATATTATTTTTAGTAGATTAGTATTTTAAAAGAAAATCCAAAAAGAGAAATAAAGTTTGATTTGCCTAGCTATGGATTGGACTGATATAATTGATAACTAGTCCTCACTCCCTATGGATTCGACTCGATATTCACTGAAATATTATTACTACACTCGCACTCGATACACTGTCGGTTAAAAATTGTGCTTCTAAAGGAATTTCAATTTAACTAAAAAGAGTTTTAAAAAATATATATAGAAAAAGCATGATCATCATAATACTCATTTAATACTACTGGTAGATCTTCTGGTTCAACCAACTCTTCCTCCTCACCCTTACTCTCAATCTCTATGGCAGTCATCACCTTTCATCTTGGACACTAGGCTGCTATTTTGTGAAACACTTGAAACATTTGATTTAGCAAGTTTTCCCACCTGATAATCCACCTATATCCCTGTTAGTCGTTGTTTTATAAGGATTAGAATGTCTCTACCTTTCGACTTTCAACACCAACAGGATGGCCTCTTCAAGTGTACTGTATTGCTATGGCTCAACAATACATGTTATCTCATACTTTAGGCCTAAAATAAACTATGGCATCATTTGCTCAGGAGGATCAATAGATCCATATCGTATCATCAGTGTCTCAAAATCTTAGACATACTTATCCACAGTTTTTCCTCCCTACCTTAAGGTTTGAAGGTGCATGAACAACTCATGCTTATAATGCTTTGGAAAAAAATCTCTGCCTCAAGACCTGTTTCATTTTTTGCCACATTCAGATATCTACCTATTCATCTCTTCTTCGATTGGCAACCATGTTATTCCACCATAAGGTGACGTATCTTGTGAACTCGACAACCGCTAAGTGTATCCAAGTATGATCATCAAGTTCATAACACTCAAAAAGCCCTTCAACTTTGTCATCTTAGCCAAGGTAATCGTTAGTAGATGCCCCCTTTAACAAACGAGGGCATTTGCAATTTCACATAGCTTAGTCCCCTAGGTGGTTGGAACTCACTGTTATGATCAAAATCATCCTTATAATTATCACCTCTCCTTTTTCGATAAGCATTGTCATTACTTCTAATTCTTTCTTCCTTTATAACCTCCTCCTGCTTCTTCCCTTTGGACATCATTAATTACAACCTAAGGTGGTTCATGTGGGTTAATCACAGGCTGTTGTACTAGTATCATTCGATCCACTAGTGTGGCAAGGGTCGTAATAATGGTAGTTAAATCATGTAACTACTTTTCTATTGTTCTCCTACCTCCCATAGTTCAATGTCCCTATCCTTCTCTCACCTAACTATTGCCATCATTCCCAATTCCTCCATGTACACTATCATTCGACATGATGTTCAATCTTTTGATCCTTCAATTACCCAGATAGTAATGTGAAAATGGTTCGGTAAATTTGTCGAACACCTTATGAGCGACTAAGACCCTAGGCTACAAGCCTCACATAACACAATACTCTTCCGATCTCCACAAACATATACACTGCAATACTACACAATCACAGCTCAAACATTGATTCAAACCTTGGCTTTGATACAAAATTTTGATATGCCTAAGGTAGGAATCCACCAGGCAATCAGTTTTAACAATAAGAATGTCGAATGCATGAATCCAATTCTCGAACCAAAAGACAAGATAAACCTTAAACTCTTACTCGGATATGATGCACCAGTAAGAGAATAGTTCTAGCGCGGTCTTTTTTCTCATTACAAAGGGTGTTTATAGTAGTTCCCAAAAGAAAACGGAAAAATACCTATCAAAATTAAGTAATATAAAATAAAAGATGAAATGACTAATAAAGTCATGTTCCCTGAAGGAAAGCCACCGACCTTGAGAGGAACACCACCAGCCTTAGAAGAAAAACCACCGGCCTTGAAAGAAAGCCACCCGCCTTGAACCAGCATACAAGGACAGTAGTTGGCCTTCAATTGCTACTTCATTTGCTTCATTTTCTGAGTATAGACAAATGGATTTCATTGAAATTATCACACCCATACAAAGAAAAAGAATCAACTAAGCGAACTTCATCTAGTTCCATGTTGTCTACTAGAACTTGTAATACAAGATTTTGTAGTCCTCTAGCTCTGACCTTGCTAATTGGTCCTATAACCTGAGTAGCCTATGTAAACCCCCAAAGTTTTGTGATCTATTAAGCATAGGCCCTAATTAGAAGGTCAACCGAAAAACCTAAAGTCAACAAAACCCTAGTCAGACGTAACCGTTCAAGTCCAACAATTCCATATTCAAAACCCCAAGTGAGTAAGTGAGAAATTAGCATGTAGAATAGTTCGTAATAATATGAGAAAGCTTAAAAATATCATATTAGTTAAACCGCGATTCGTTTTGAGCCCGATCGGATACAGTTTTCGAAAAACATGTCCCGAGTCTCGAAATAGTAAAATTATTCTGAATATACCGTTAGACTCATAACGATATAAGATTTTCAAAAATGTTAGTTTTATAATTTTTCGGTAACTAAAAATATCAGATATCACAATTATACGAGTATTTTCTTACTACCGATACTTTATTTGTCATGTCTACTTTATATTACAGTATTTATTACTACTCTACACTATTTATCTATCTCCACTTTTTCTTACAACCTACTGTGACAGCCATACCACTATTTTCTTATAATTGTCATTTCCAATACAACTTCACATCTTTTCATTAACAAAAAGACAAAAAAAAAAAATTTCTCTCTCTCCTACTCATGTTTTGCACCGGCCCTCCCCTCTTACACACACAATTTGTTTTATTTTGCATTTATTTAATTAACACAAATTACCCTCTACTTTTTCCTATAAATACTACCTCTTCCTTCCATTTCCTTCATACCTTTCATACACTAAAATTACTCTCTCAAAATCTCTCTAAGAGCTCTCTCAAGTTTTCTCTGGTTTCTACTTTTTCTGTAGGTAATAGTTTAAAGCTTTATTTATGTTCATTTACTTAGTATGAGCATAGTATATGTTTTCTAAAACCATGAAGGTTAAAAAGCAACAATATGTTCATATTTTGTTTTTGTTCATGAAATTATTTTCCTTTATGTTGTTTTCATATATATATATATTATATATATAACTAAATATCTATAGTTATATATATCTTTTAGAGCATATAAGTCCTTTGTTATTGCAATTTATTTACTTTCCTTGCAATTTATTTATTTACCTTACAATTTATTTACTTTCAAGTATTTTTTAAGACTAGTCTTTCTAGTCTTAGACTTATCTTCATCAAGTCAAAATAATATTCTTTTCTTTTGGGACTAGTCTATTCTTAGTCTCGGGAAGCCTTGAAAAAGCTAAGGCTTCCAATACTTGATAATTATTATTATACTTATTTATTTCTTATGTTCTTATCTTATGATATTTTTAGCTTTTATAAACTACATGATCATAATCATGCATGGCTAATAAGTTGTTGTCCAAATAAGAAAAATAAATCTTTTTGATGGAAGAATAAAATGTGATCAAAGTTTTCCAAAGACTTAGAAAAATATTCTTAAGTAAATCTTTTAAAAGTTTATGTAAAAGCTATCATGAAATTTCAAACTATTAATAAATGAAGTTTCTTTAAATCTAAAGATATCTCCTTTTCAAAAGAAGTCTTGATACATATAAATAATAACTTGGTACTATTTTTATCAACTTTCTAAACCAAAAGCTAAATAAGTTTTCAAATAAATCAATTTACAAGGAAAATGGATTTTCAAATAATAAATTCATCAAGTACTACTAAAGAAAAACTTTTGGAAACTCTATTTTTCAATTCCTAGAAATAAATTTTGTAGATAACCCCAAAAGACCAAACTTATTTTCAACACACTTTTGATAAACTAATAAATCAAAATATAGTATATTAAATTTTGATCATCCAAAAGTTTATAAGTTACTTCGCTCATATAAAGAAAAGTCTAACAAATCCAAATTTCCAAAACACTAGAAAAAGGATGTTTTAAGGAAATAAATTAAAATAAGACAATACCTATAGCTTCATGCATAAATTATGAGTCTATTTATATACATAAGGATTTCTTTTCAAAAATATACATATTTAAGTTTTATTTAAACAAGTCTTAGTGAAGGGAGGATTAGAAAATATTGTTTTTCAACAAAGGAAAATTCGTATTAAATCTGTACCCTCTCAATCTGAGATCCAAATGACCTTTTATAGTAAAAGTAACCTTAGAAATGGATAGATCTTTTTGAATAGGTAGAAAACGACATATAATATGCGAAATTTCAAGTTAAAATGAGCAAGTTATGACCATTTTAAGTTGGAACTTCCTATAAATCCGTTTTTACCATGAATAAAGATAGATTTAGAATCTTTAAAATAGAAATCCTATGAAAGACTCATTTTGGGTATTTCATCTTGTTTAGGTGAAGAAGGAATCGATATCGCCTTCATGGAAGATTACTTCAACTAGGAGCGATCATCATGGAGTGAGTTAATCCCTTACTAATTACATTTTCTTGATTGTGCTTGTAAGTAGTAGCACTAGAGAGTAAGGAAAAAGATAAATGAATAAATGCTGTGTGATTTGGATTCATGATTGAATGAAATGGTTGTTGAATAAAAGCTAAGTATATCAAAAGAGGAATTGGTGATTAACTTATGTTTTCTTGCAATGGTATGATGAATATTGTTTTGATCACCTTTAACTTGAACTCGACAATAATTGAGTAACCCTATATTGAAAACAATTTATGCATATCATATTTGTATGTCATATTTATTTTTCACTACTATTCTTCGTGTGGGGAAATGAGGAGTTGTGGTAGTGGCTAGTAGGAGCCGAAAAGTCTACATGGGCAAGTAGGAGCCGGAAAGTCTACAAGGCAAGTAGGAGCCGGTAAGTCTGCAAATATTGATGATTGAATGGGCCGATAACCACCCAACCCCCGACATGGATGGCGTAAAATCCATGCTACACATGGTTTTCGGTTAATCGTGTGTATTTTGTTTGCTCATGTGATTGATGCATTCTCATATGATTGTTTAAATACTTGTGTGTTTTATAGAAATGTTTTATAGATGGGAGTTATCTCACTAAGCTAGTTTTAATTATACCCCTATAGCTTTTTGTTACAGTATGATTAATTGTGGTTGGCATCAAGGAGCCCTTTTTATTAGGTATGAGCCAGAGCTACTAGGAGTTTTTGGAAGAAGTTTATATATATTTAGTTTTGGATGTAAACTTATACACCCTGGGAATTTTCCACATTAGTACACGACCTTACAATAGATTGTATAAACTAGATAATAGATTTAGATTCTAATCGAAGTCTAATAATAGATTAATATTTAGATTTTAGATAGATGAAGAATTTAGGAACTGATTAAAGAAATCCTTTAACCCTAGTTAATACCAAAAACGAGATTTTGTATCTTGAATAAATAATTCAAGATATGATCTAAAAATTTAGACCCGAAACCCGATATACGAATAGGTTTAAATAGAAAATATGAATATAAGGATTAAATGATTGTTTTTTATCCCGATAATGATTCGAGATTAGAATAACGAGTAGTGATGAGTTTATGTTTAGACTTAAACTCTAAATTCAAGATTCCTAGTTAAAATTAAAAGCTATTAATAAGAATTCATGTTCAGTATCAAAACTAAAGATATATATATAGTTTGGTTTCTGTATTAAGTCCAATACTGCATAAATGATTATTTACGCTTTTAAATAGAAAATGATGATCCAAAAATGAACCGTTAAGATTTTAAATACACAACGAAAATATAAACTGTCGAATAACTAAAAATCTGAACCCCAAACAAATAATCGGATCACGCTATTGTTCTAAACCAAGTTTTCTTAAGCTATCAGAGCCTGAAACAAAAATTGACCTAACGAGCTTAAGAAATCCAAATCGCGGGAGATAAAATTATACGAATAAATAACTACGTATATATATAACCTAAATTTGTATTATTTGAAAATCTAAGTGTTTTGTATACTTCTATAAATATATTTTTGTACAAAAACTCTCAAACATTAGCTAATTTATACCCCTATAACTCGTTTAATTAATCTAAAATTCAATTAAAATAATAAACTATATATATATATATATATGCATACAGCTGCATTCGATGGAAAATGGAGGAAGAATGAGGCGCCGGAATG
Source organism: Combretum micranthum (assembly GCA_024138025.1). Taxonomy (NCBI): domain Eukaryota; kingdom Viridiplantae; phylum Streptophyta; class Magnoliopsida; order Myrtales; family Combretaceae; genus Combretum; species Combretum micranthum. The sequence goes on along the minus strand of JAMXBD010002713.1, from coordinate 70,408 downwards.
TTGTTCAATAATTCACCAAATATTTCAACAAAAGTAACCTAATAACCAATGGAATAATGCCAGCTCAAGTCCACATTAAATGCAACGAAAACAACAGCTAAGAAGATAAAAAATGGAAGGAAAATCGGAAGAGAACAGCCGCAGCTTCACTCTCTTCTTCTTCTATATATATATATTATATATATATATGTGATTAATTGCATTAATGAAGAAGCAACCAACATTCATTATTCCTCAACTCTTCCAGAACGAAAATACTCTCAAACAACAAAATATGGCTCCGGTAAGAGCTTTAAAGGTAATCTAGTGATAGTATTCAAGTGTAACTTGTTGACTATTACTAGGGTACCCTCGGGGCATGACAAGACTTCTAAGAAAAATCTCTATAGTAGACTTATGTTATATTTATGTATATTTTGAAGATGGCTTAATTGAACAAAGCTATTAGAATGGGGGAATGCCCTTAAGAAGTTGTAAGAGACTTTTATTCTAATGAATATTACATGTTTATCTATATATGTCCTTGCATGCTTTTATTATTTGCTTAAACGTAATAATCCTTTGAGTCTCCTATTATCTTGGAAGCAAGCCTTGCACGTGATATTGATGCTCCTGCGTGACCAAGGTTGTCATTCATTAGTTTAATATTGTGTGTGGCGGACTACCACGTTTAGGGTATCTTCCGGGAGTGACAGCCTAATTTCCATCAGACATTTTGGAAAATTTCAAATGATTTTAACATGATAGGAAATGGTAGTGGATAACATAAAGTAAACTTTAAAGAGGAGAAGCACCTTACTCAAGTCATAACAGAGGGTCTATGCTTCATCAATGAATACTTTCTAACAATTAGAAAATAGGAACCAAACTTTAAAGCATCAAGTTCCCAATTTGATTCAGTGGTTGTATGGGTGAGAATTCAAGAATTACAACTTAAGTATTGCAACATTAATGCATTAATCAAAATACGATCAGCAATTGGTTTGATGTTAAGGATAGACACTTACACTTTTATGGAGGAGAGCACAAAATTTGTGAGAATTTATGTATAATTTGATTTCAATCATCCACTTGTACAAACAATTCAGATTGGAGGAAAGAACTATCAAATCCAACATGGAGGGATATGAAAATTGTGCATCAAGTGTGGAAGCATTGGCCATGTTAAATTGAATTGCCTACTTAACCATACTAACAACATATTTAATGATAGTTACTATGCTGGTGGAGATGAGGACAAAAATAATACCAAAATAAATGAAGGCAATCCGAAGATAGATATGACTTCTAAAGAGGAACACGACTCCTGGATCCTTATTACCCAACTAAAGTACAAAACTAATAAAAGCAAGAAAATAGAAGGGAAGGAGAAGTTAAATGCCATAACTTAGGGAAAAGATTACCCCAAACAGCAAGCTCATGATTGCCATCCATAGAGCATCATACCTAAAGAGAATCGTAGCAAACTAAGCATAAATATGAATGCAAATAAAGGGCAAAATAAAAGAATAGTGGGAATGTATACGAGATGCACAGTCATTACCAAATCGATGAAATAAGTGAGGATTAACTAAAACGATATGCAAATCAAAGGAAGGAAATAAGTAAACACATTAAAGATATAGTGTAAAATAAGTAACAAGGAAGCAAAGAGGTAGATATTAGTCAATCAGGAATAGTAGACATGCAAATCAATTAGGGATGAGGAAGAAGAATCACAAACAACACAAATTTCCATTTAAGTCACATGCATCTCAAACAACACACAAAAATAAGACTATATAAACTAAAGAAAGTAGCTAATGCCAGTCAACGCTAGACAAATGCACTTATCACATGTAGTATAAGAATAAAGTATAAGGACATCTCCAAAGGGATCGGAAAGTATTAATACTCGCTATCTTAACTATTATCTAGCCTACAAATTAGATCGAGTGAATTAAAGATTATCAATTACACTGCCTAAGTCCTATAGCTAATTTCACTATCACAATTTCCAAACTTCTTCATTAATGTAACAAAATATACTATTAGAGTTGCTTCGCCATTGGATTAAACATGCACATTAATCGTATCAAAATATCATTGCTATTTTCCCTAACTGTTGAATTCAATAAATCTGTCAATGTCTTTCTCAAGATTATGAATGTCTAGCCCTAACCTTATCCATTGGAATATCTTCCTAGTTAATGGTATATTAAGGCATCATTAAGTTTAGGAATTCCATAATAACAATAAAAGTTAGCAGAAGATTTGACCATCATATCTCTACAATGATGAGTTATCTCTTCCTATAGCTTAGATCTATTCAATGAGACGATTTCTCAATGTATCCTTGAAGAAATCTTACCCAACCTTTTATTATGCACTATATAAAATTAGTATACATAAAGATTAACTATAGGAATTAAGGAAATTAACAATGTTTAACAATGAATTCATGCTGGCACATGTTAACCATGGTGTTGTAAGCCTAATTCACATTACTCATGCATCATATAAGACATAAACATAACAAATATTATACATGTACAACAATGAATGAACATGAATACAACCCTCCTTAATGCTTGCACAACATCGGATCCTTTGTTTACGCAAGTTGCAATGGAATTGCTCTTCTTTTTCTCTATAATTTCTCTAAGGAAATCCTCACAATGTCTAACAATAACATGAACTGGTGTGAATTACACTCACAGGACTAATTACAATAGTTTGGTTTTACAATAATGATTGGCATCCTTAGAATGATCCTTTGCACTGTTTGGATAGTCTATTTATATGTTCTAAGTGACTAGATACGACTAAATAGTGTATCATCATCTTAATTGGACTTCATCTCTTTTCAAGAAACGATTAAATCACATCTGAAGTGGAAATAACACAAGTTATGTCCCCTATCATGGCCATTACTTGGGCCATTGTCTCTTAAAATTCACTGTCCAAGGTAGATCATGGGTATGATGTCGTTGGTGATCTCCTCACTAAGAAATCCGAGTAACTTATCACAGCCGTAATGAAGCCCTTTGCATATCAGTCACATATATTTCCTTATCGATTGTAGCTATCACATAGGCCGTTATGCATGCGGCTTCAATTTCCACAATCAATCACACACGCTATGTTATGTTTGTAAGGCAAGGTCTCCACTAGATCATGGTCGGGATCAAGCTCATACAAAGGTTACTAGAGATCACTATCTTCATCATGACTAGCATGGGGGCCATGATCTTCTCCATGCTTAATATTTCTCTTCTTTCATGCTCGCGATCTCTTTAATCATGCCACCGAGTAGAACACCGATAATGTCATAAGTGTGATGAGCCTTGACCTGCTATTTTTCCAACTCAATCTGATCCATCTTTGTCCAAATGTTGGAAGTTTGTCCTTAGCCACCTAAAATGAATATATTTCAAAATTAAGGACTAGATCCCTTACTTGAAGCACAAATAAAAGAATAATTAAACACAATTTGGCCTTAATTAAGAGAGTAAATAACCTTTATCAGTTGTCTTCTTATCGTAGGGCATATTCTAAATGACGAGGGAATAAATTCATTTGTTGGCTTGTGTTTGACATGTGATAAAGCCAATATAATTACAGACATGGCAGTTGGATTGTATGTAATTTGGAATTGGCGTGAACATCTATGGGCTTAGACCTTAGACAATTGAAATTACCAATGGCAAATGGCCTAACCCTGTTACATGTAATATAATCTTCTTTAGTTTTCATAACTCTAGGATTTGTGACTTATTCCTAATAGAAAGCTGGATGGGAAGTGGCTCACAATGAAATTTAATTGGACTTCCATGGGCAATGAGGGTGGATATTGGCAGTTTAATCACAAATACTTCACATGATCCCTAATTCCTTATGTTTTGCATATTATGATATAAATTTTTATGTAATTCTTGTTCTAGGAAATATTTTAGTATTTATTTTAGCCATAATGTCACAAATGGTACCTCAACTTTGACAAAATGTGCAATTAGGTACCTAAACTTTAAAAATGATCAATTTAGTACCTAAACTTTAAAATTAATCAATTTGGTACAGAAAAACATTGAAATTGATCAATGTCATACCTAAAAGAACTTGATATAAGTACTATTAGTGTGTATGAGAAGTTTTTTCAGGTACTAAATTTGTCAATTTCAAAGTTTAGGTACTAAATTGATTAATTTCAAACTTCAGATTCTTAATTTATATTTTGTAAATGTTCAGGTACTATTGGTGACATTAACCCTTTATTTTATTCCACACATTTTTTTCCCTATAAAATTATAGAAATTTATATGTGCAAAAAAATTGGATAAAAATATATAAATTTATGAGAATTTAAAAGTGTAAATAATTATTGTAAGATCTCTTTATCTCACTCACACGGGTGGGGGGGTGGGGGACGAGACAAACAAACTTCTGAACCATCCCTAGTATTAGTATAGCAATATCGCTACTTTTCCTTTCCAAACTCCTTCTACTTCCATATCCTTTGCCACTTCTACAGATCTACTAATTTCAATCTTAAGTCTTTTATCATCATCGTTGTCGTCATCATCAATCCATTGACATTACGTAGGGACAGTCGCAAGATTATACAACTAGGGACCCAAGCTTTAATTAAGCTAATCTTAAAATTATTTAATTATATTCACTTGCTATTACAATTATATTATCTTATTATTAATAGAAATTTCATTAATGATTTCATTATGGTATATTTCTAAAACTTCATAAAGGAAATCATTCAAACAATAATTAAGAGTATTTACTGCATTTTATAAAGTTTGTATACATGTCATTTGAAAATTAAGTATTAATAAAAAATATAGAGTTAATATTTGAATAAGGAGGGAAATTAGATGCAATAAAATGAAAAAAAATGGGAGAGAGAGGGATGGCATCGACCTTAAGAGAGGAAGAGAGAGAAATTGATTTTATTTGTTGTTTTGTGATAAAAAGCAATTAAGATGTGAAGTATGATAAATATGAAGTTGTATTAGAAATGTAAAAAGTAGAAAAAAAATAGGTGTATAGGTAGTAAGAATAGGTTGTAAGGTAAAGTAGAGATAGATGAATAGTAAAAAATAGTAGTATAGGACAGTGAATAGTAAACAAGACTAATAATGTACCGGTAATAAAGAAAATACGTGTATAATGCGATATATGTTATTTTTAGCTACTGAAAAATTATGAAATTGATATTTTTGAAATCCTTGTATTATTTCGAACCTAACAGTGTTATCGGAATATTTTTACTATTTCAAGCCTCGGGATACGGTTTTCGAGAGCTGATCTCGTTTGAATCCAAAATAGACTAAAAATTAGTGAATATGATATTTTTAAGCTTTCTTATATTATTTTGAACTATTATCCATAAGTATTTCAATTTCGTTATTTAGGGCTAAAGAACACGAGATTTCCGGGTTTAAACTCTAGGGTTTGTTCTAGTCTTTTGTTGACTTTTAGGGTTTCCTATTGACTTTTAATTCTAAGATTAAGCACAAACTTAACAAAATTTCAAGGGTTTACAAACGAGTTTTACCAACTAAACTACAACAGTAACAAGTAGAAAAGTTCAAAAGCACAAAGAGAGCTAAAACTATGCAGCCGACACAATGGCAAATTTGGCTTAGCAAATGGAGATGATAAATAGTGGTTGAAACTTCTTCTTTGTTTTATTATTATTATTATTATTATTGGAGGTTGTGATTTTCCTTTATATGTATGTTATTGTAAATAGACAATGTGAATATGTTTATTATTGTAGTTTTCTTACAAAAAAAGAAAAACACCATAAAATAGTATAAAGGTAAAACTATAACCAACTATCATGTAACAAATTGTAAAAAAAAATAATAATAGCAACAACAATATGTTATTCTAGGCACATAAAACATGGTACAAGAGCATTCCTATCCTAAGGTCCTTAACAAGGGACCCTATTTGCAAGACCTTACTTTTTATGGTCCTACAAATATGAAATCCACAAAACTTAAAAATATATAAAAAAATCTCGTGCGAAGAATCTAAATAGTAAATTGGTAAGTTTTTTTTTTTTCCTTGAAAAAAAGTTTCATAAAATACTAATATAGTGTCATGTCCTGAACCAAAGTCAAGGCCTGCATAGCTCAACCCAGTGAAATACCAAAGCATTATATGGAAGGATTTCGCTAAAAACAATGTTCATGTCAATTGTTTTCATAAATATACCTTAAAACAATTACAAAAGCTACTCATTAAGAGTAGAACTACATATACTATTATATCAATAGTACCACTTTTGTCCCAAAACACAAAGATAAACTTAATACATTATATTACAAACCCAAGGCTTATGATTAAGCCTTAAACAAAATTTGCATCAAGTTGGAAAAGTCTTAACAAATTCTTTAAATAAAATTACATCACTTTAATTCCTTGAAGTTTATGTTGTAACCCATTTGATCATATCAGTCATCTTCATCAACACTTGTAATACAAAATCTGAGCTAAAGCCTAGTATACAACAATACAAATGAATACAATATGGCATACACTCTTAGTTTAATGCAATGCAATAACCATTAAGTTTTATTCCAATAATTAGGTATATCAAATCAACATTGAAGTATTCAAACTCCAATAACAAAATATTAGAAATCTAAGGATTCTAAATAACAATATTTGCTCAGAGGGTTAATATAAGTAGTTTGAACACTTATATCACCTATAAGAACATCTACAAAGATAATAGATTCATCTAGGATTCAAAGTCGTTTCTCACATTTACTTAACTTAATCCATAATATCATTTAGTTCAACCGGTCCCATAAACGTGAAGTAAATCATATGACTTCCCATCAACTACCTATTGAGCCACTTATAGATTGTTATCGTATTCTGACAAAAAGGTGGTCTAAGCACCTAACTACCATGTTGGCATCGCCAAAACATGATTGTTGCTCCTCAAACCAGATTAAACGACACACGCACAAATAATTCAAACATTTTTAGGCAATCTTTGTTTATAATTGATTTAGAGATGCCTATCCTATCAACCAATAATTAAGTTACTGCATACCTGAATGAATTAATATATCTGGCAAAAGATCATAGACAATACAATTGAGTAGAGGTATCTGTTAAAAAGAAATCATTCATATAAGGTTTAACATCAAACCATCATTGAGTTTTAAGTCCTCAATCACCTTATCAAACATAAATGATATCTCATATCAATATATAACTTAGGATTCATACAATTATACATATAACACATTCTTTTTTTTTTTTTTAAAGGGGGTGAAACAGGGGATCAAACCAATCACAACCGTGATTCTAAATCACGAGTACTGTGAAATATAGAAATAAATATGAAAATATAATGAATTATGAATAATGAGATGATATAGGATGAGTTTAAGGTCAAAACAAGTAAATTGTAAAAGTTTAAGTTTGGTTGTAGGACAAATTTTAAAGTTCGGATTTCTGCAATTTTTGACAGATTGTACGCCGCCTCCTGGAGAATCTACACCGCTGGTGTAGAGACAACATAGGATGGGAACAGTAGCTTTTTTCTTAACGCTGGGAGGAATGTCACCGATGTTCATTAGGGTTTCTTTCAACACCGGCAGGGAATGCCGCCGGTATAGGACTTGGATTTGCCGGCGTATATAATAGAATCGAAGTTCTAGGAATTCAAAGCCTCAATGAATGCTGCCAGTGCTCATGTAAATTTTGCCAGCATAGGGTGTACGCCGGTAAGATCTACATATACGCCGCCAGCATAGGGCCGGCGTATGACCAAATTTATATAAATACGAGACGCGAAAAAACGGTTTTGACGGAAACATCATTTCATATTTCTCCTTCGTATAAGAGAGTTTTGGAGTCTTTTTAGAGATCTAGGCTTGGAGAATTATCCGGAGAGTGTTTTCGATCCAAAGTAAGTAGTTTTAACCTTCTCTTATGGATTAAATACGAATTTGTATGAGTTTGCTTATGGTTTTGTGGTGTTCTTAAAGGAAAAACGTGGGAAAGATTTAGATCTTGGATTTAATCTGCCTTGGTTGGATAAGAAGTGAGTATTGTAATTAAAATACGTAAGTATAATGTTATTATATCAGATTTATACGAATTTCATGCAATTTCTAAGGATTTTGTGATGTGTTTGCATGAAGGAAACCCTAGATTTGGTTGGAATCCGAATTTGTGGATGTGAGTTGGATTTTGGTGATCTAATCGGTAAGTTTCATCTTTTCTTTGATGGAGTTGAATAATGTATGATTAGATGATCATTCTGTGTTCTTGTTGTCATATAATATTAGGGTTTTAAAGTATTATCAAATTCTATAAATTATTGTGGAAGATTGATCGGCTTAGACGGTGCAACTTGATGATTTTCTTTGTCAGATTAGGATTTTGGGAGTTGTAGTACATTAAGGTTTGTTTATATCGTGTTCTTATATGTTATATATAAATGTATGTTGTTGACAGGAATTTGAAGATTTGAGTTTGTTGTTGAATTTTTAATATTGATTGAAGTATTGTGGAGATTCGGGAGGTTTGGTTGTGGTTAAGTGTTGTCGATAAAGGATTTTTTTTTTTTTGAGATACAGATTAGAATTTCCTGAAACTGAGAAAGGTACGATCAATCCTTGCTTGCTGTTTTTATCTGTAAGCTTAGTATTGATTGAATGCTTATAGGAACAGAATTTCTTAATAAACTTAATCTTTATTTAGTTTAATAATTGTATGTTTTGGTTGTGCTTGGCTTTGACTAGACCTGGTAGACAGTAATACTGGTGAGGCACCCTGATGATCTTGGTGTGAGGTTGTCCCTAGTGGACTCGTGCCTTGATATGATTCCGGTAGAATTAGGTGTTTTGGATTCGGGGTGTTTGGGGAGTACCCACTCATCTGTATATGTATATGATTATTATTTTCAAAGAGTTGTATGATTTTCAATGGGGTCTGAGTAACTCCGAGTTCAGGATTAGAGTATACCTAATACTGGACTGTGTTGTTTTGTTGGCTTAAGAAAGATAATAATATGATTGTTTGCATTATTTTAAGCTGCACGAATTATATGCTTTTTGTATGTGCATATGCACTTGTTTTTGGATTGGAGTTATCGTACTAGGCATCGCCGCTCATTCTTTTAAATTTCAGGTACAGGTGAAGAAGATATATTGTATGATCTATCCGGTTATGAATTATTCTTTGATAGCGGGGATGGCGATAGTGGACCTGACTACCCAGCCAAGAGTTAGGCTTCATATACCAATTTTCTAAGAAAAGACATGTTATAATCATAGGTTTTGAGTTGGAAGTTTTTATTGGTTTTACAAAGAAAGATTTTAATGTAAACAGTATTTAGTTTCTGTTGAGATTGTTGACTGTGAAGTCAACTTGGATTTTATGTTTGAACAAGGAGTTTATGTTTTATGAAGTATAAGCTTTTTAGTTTTAATAGGTTTGGTATCCTATGAGTTACCCTTTGAGTATTTATAGGTGATGATTAAATTATTGTGGATAATAGAGCTTTTGCGTATCCTATATAAGAGGGGATACATGACGGGTTGTAATGCCTTATTTTAGGGCGTTACAAGTACAATTACTCATGTGATTGTCCAAATTTTTAAAACAAGGATTGTCACTGATTGAATCATGCCTATCATTGCTTAAAATTTTCTCACTCAAGCCTACTAGGGGCTGTGTCATACCTGTGATTAAGGGAAATAATAAGATTAAAGAGGATCGCGCCCTCCATCACGATCGTAATAAAATCGCGACAAAAAATTAAGCCCTCGATTGCTTTTAAATTTTTTTGCTCGATCTCTATTACAGGAACGGTCATGCCTATGGTCACCCAAAAATTCACAAAATAGAGACTATCATAGGATGAATCACACCCATGATTCAAGCCTTATGTTCATTTCTATGTTTTTCCCTTTGTTTTCAATCCTTAAACTTTAGCCTATTAAAATATCTCAACACTTCCAATACAACATATAGACTTTGTATTGAGTATCAAAAGTTCTTTTATTTTCACAACACTTACTCATACAAATAATCAACTAATTAATCATCCACAACTTCATTCTCAAAACTAGTTAAACATGATAACCATACAACTCACTTATCCTTCAAAACAGCCAAAACAAACTTCATAAATATATTCTTACAAGTTCTAATGATTCATCTAAGCCTAAGAATCAACTTAGTTTATTAATTCTATTTTCAATCACCAAAACTCATTCATATAAGAGCTGTCTTGCATGAAAGAAACAAGTGATTTAAAGCTTAGAAAAATAAATAACACATTACCTTAATTGTCCTTAACTTGTAAATGAAATCTTGAAGGAAATTAAAGATGAGTTTTGACTGAAAAAAAAAAAAAGGATAAAAAGGATAGGGTAGTTATGCTTGTAAATGGTACTTGCAAAGGGTCTGTTTTTGAGAGTTAATTTGTGAGATTTTTGCAAAAATTTACTTGATAATTATTCCTAAAATCTACTTTTTTGACTTTTGGTGCATCTTAATTAAATTATCTACTGTGTGAGTGTACATATTAAGGAGAAAGAGAAGACTAGGTTTATGGGCTTGGGTTTGGTTCCACAATAAAACAAAAAGTTTAGGCTCACTTTAAAAACTTTGATAACAATAACATTAATCGAAATACTTAGATAAACTATCACAACCAAGATATACAATTTATTAGCTATACTTCATAATAAATTCATATCTAAACAAGCAATATATATAGATATATAAATTAATTAAGTTTAAATGGTTTAAGGATATTTCATATAGCACCATAAAAACCTCTTCAAGCATTTGCATCTTGTGGGACCTCTTAGAGGTCCTTAAAATATCACATTAATATTTAAAGAGCATCCTTTTTAAAAGAACCTTGTTACTTTATCTCTGAGGTTCTTTACAATAGGTCATTCACATCTTTTAGGTTTTGTGAATCTCACATACTTTTATATAATACACTTAAGAATATATATATATATATATATATATATAATAAAGATATGAAGAACCCAAGGACCCCAAGAAGTTTAAAGACCTCATTATCTCATAAGACTTTAAAAAGTGACGTCTTTCATATGGGATTTTATGTTAAGACCCTAGATGGGGATGCTCTTAGAGCATCTACATCCATAGGACCGAGGTCTTAAATTACCATATAAGCATTTTAAAGACATTTTTTTCTTTAAAGAACTTTATCATTTTATCTTCAAAATTATTTTCATGAGATCCTTTGCATCTTTTAACTAGGGTTTGTTGTTCCTACATATTTTTATGTAACACACTTAAAGAAAATAAAAAATATAATTACTATAAAAAAAAGTGAAGGACCTTATATTTTGGGATTCTTAACAAAATACCCTAAAAAAAATTGAACAACCTCTCCAAAGACTTCAAAAAATAAAATTTTCAGCATAAAGACCCGTATCTGCATCCCAATAGGAAGCTCTTAGGGAATATACAGAATGTCAATGCTTTATAGAAGCTATGTCGTCCCATTCTTATCACGATGCCGGGCTATCTCATTTGTATGATGCTAGTTTAGAAACCGAAGCATCAAGTATGTACAGTCGATCCCAAATATATGAAAATAATTATACCTTCAAGCAGCCGCATAACTAAGGATCGGTGAGCATCTGTCAATGGAAGATTCTAATAAAACACAGTGCACAAACATTATAAATTTTACACAAATTAGCTAAGCACGTCGGTGGATTCGCCGACATCATCAATGGCAATCGGTTATAGGTCAATGCAAAACTGACGCATTGCTAGTTTTGGATGCCCCCAACTTAAATACATAATGCTTTGAGAGGCCTCCTTATCATGTTGAACACGTAAGCCAAGACCTTCATATTAATATAGTCCTCGAACCCACAAATAGTATAAGAATCTCATTTTTGTATAATAGATTAATGTTTAGTACAATACCCATCTGCATAAACCAAATTCTTTTTTTTTTTTTTTTTCAGACCTTGTCAACCTGCTTTTGTAAATTAAATTGAGTTGGACCGCCCAAGTATACACGGGTTTGTTCATGTGTTATTACAAGCATATAAACTTAAATTTAAATGATATACAAAGGATTTTCAGGCATATATATTTTCCTCAGAAAAGGTGAGAAAATTCATTTTATTCCCTAGGCCTTTTGCCTGTATTATGTTTTAACATTCAACTGAGTGCAAATAACAAAAAAATTGCCATCTCAAAAATGCATTTATGTTTTAAAGCATGCATTTTATATATTTTAGAGGAAAAAAAGGCTTTGTCGTTTTGGAGTATATTCTACTAAATCTCACGTTTAAATATACTTTTTAATACTTAAGATTCAATTCCAAGTTTTTTTCAAATTCCTTCGGTAATTCGATCTAGTTTATACAGATGGCGTATATATGTATCATGTCTTGATAAATTTACTTATGAAAAAAGGGGAAAAAAACTGAGTTAATTTTTTAGCGTTAAATAAATTAAAATTCTTTTTAAAAAGTTTAATGTTAAATTAAATAGTGGCCAAAAAAGGATTTAGAACAAATATAATATAAAAGCACCAAACCCTAATTCGGTGTATCAGATACCCTTCCATGCTTTTCATTTTTATGTTGCGCATATAACAACCCTTTATTACTAATTTACTATAAGCTTTAGGTCGATGGGTAACTAACTGTTTAGGTTTGTATCTTTTAAAACGTAAGGTCATTAACAAGGGTTGAAAATGAATCGAGTCGAGACGTTACAATGTTGTATTCAAACTCAAAATTTCAAAACTCGAGTATGAACAAACTTAAGAATTTAAACTCGAATCTAGTTCGAAGTAACACTGCATAAACTCGTCTCGATTAAGTTTGTTCAAACTCAATCCATCAAAACAATATTTTCAATTCTAAATTAAATAATATCTTTGATTTGAATTCAATTAATATTTATATTTAGACTCCAACTCAATAGAGCTTGATTAGGCTTGCAGCTAATCAATCTAAACGTATAAAGCTTAAGTTTAGCTTTGATAAACTACTTAATTAGCTTAAGCTTGAGATCAAATTAACTATTCTCAAATCTAATTTGAGTAAATATCGCTTTGAACTCAAATAGTTTGTGAACTAGTTTAGTTCATTTGCATCCCCAATGATAAGGTTAATTCCACAAATGTCAATTAAACTTCTGAACCTGTAATTATTGTTTGTTTCTTAATAAATGTTTTCATCTCTCTTTTAGAATTTGTTTCCCCCAATAACTAATATATTAAATTCCATGTATGTTGACAAATAATGATTTTGTGAAATTCTTAGTGAAACAATCTTACAATACTATCATAAAACGATTATAGTCTTATCTTTATATCACCCTATATCTTTAAATTTTCTTCTTCGTAAAAAAATTTACATAAATATTACGTGTTGATTCCCTTTTTCCTAGGTAAATCTCAAATATATATATGTATATTGTTTTCTTAGTAATTTTTTTTGAGTGCATTTAACGCTCGTAATTATTTCATAAAAATCATTATAGACACAATTAAGTGGAAACCCATTAACTGTCCTGCATTTTTTTTCTTTAATCAAGTCTTTTCTTACAAAAAGACATGTAGAATTTAGTATTATCTACAATAAATAATTTCTTCATTATGTATATTTTTTAGTAGTAGCTGACCAAAAAGTATATATATTATTAATTCTGGATGATTCCTAATGAGTCGTACCTTTCAAAAAAGATGCATATAAAATTATAGACCATTAATTTTTCAATGGTGCCAATTGAAAATGTAGACAAAGAAACGAGCAAATGATAACTTATATTTCCATCAAAAGTTGTGTGGATCAAAATCGAGGGAGAAGCCACTCTTACCAGGGAAGGAAAAAAAAACAAATCTCGAAAACATTGAAATCATTGTATAACCCATCGAAGTCAACTCTACAACTCAGCTATACCCGTAGACTAGTTTCCCCATATACTTTCTCTCCCTTACATTATTGATGGTCTCTTATTAAAGAAAAACAAAGACACACGTAATCTACATGCAATACTAAAGTGTTTTTATCTATCCACTTGTTTTTTGCCACGTCTCATGTTTTTGGCTTTTCGGCCATTCGAAGGATTGCAAACAATTTAAAAAATAAAATAAAATAACAATCACTCTACTTGTTGGTTGTTGCCCTTGACAATGTGTTTAAAATTATAATCCAAACAAAGACTTCAGTATCTTTCGTATACATATGGTAGATTCAATATTGATAAAAGATTCAATGTTTGTTCTTAAATGATAAATAACTACCGGGAGTTGGCTTTTCGACTAATTGAAAGATTGTGGACGATAAAAAATAATAATCACTCTACTCCTTCCCCATCACATTATGTTTGAATAAAATTCCAAACAAGACTTTGGTATCTTCCGTCTAATCGATATTATTATTGTGGTGCATTATTGCTATATGTGTATACGTCGACCTTGATTTTTTCTTTCTCGTGAACACAAATTCGGTTTGCCGTTTTACTTGGGGCAGGTTCCTATGTTATAATGCTGATGTAGCTCAATTGTTTTCGATCTATTTTAAAAGTAGTTAGGCTATGTTACAAATGTAATCATCAATATACTTTTTTCTTCTTTTTCACCTTGCTTTTAAAGTATCACCTAATCTATAGTAATAACCTGCAAAATTACAAATGATGTTGCTATTTGGCTGCAACTAATCATTCATAATCATGAGGTTTATCATGCTATTTTATTAATGTTGCAAAGATTAATGATTAAGCAAACACATAAAGTGAACATGGTGAAAGATTGTGGTATGTGCTAATTCAGATCACACTCGGCAACCAATCAATTGAATTTAGGCTAGATGCACAAGGGAAAGCACAACTTAATGAGCTTTTAGACATGATATGCATTTTAAGGAATTTCACTTTCAGGTATCATCCATTCTTTTCTTAGTAAACTAATGTGACCATAAGCTTGAGAGCGACATGCATTCATTAGGTGGATGGTCATGAGTTAATACAGTAAGATGCAACTTATCAATGAGTTGTTATCAAGTTGGTCATTAGTTGGCCTAAAGGACATGTAAATGGTAGTGTCTAATGACCATTTTACTTTCTATTGAAGAAGCTTGTATTTCATAGAGAAAATGCTTAAACATAATATGGAAGTCCATGGCCATAGTAAGATTCAATCAAATATATATTTCTCTAAAAGATCAAATTTGTGATGATGCATTCATACACAAATTAATTTAGGGTATAGAAAAACAAGGATGAGATTACATGTTTAAATCATGTAAATCTTTGCTAGAACACCAAATAGCTCAAAGAATATAGTTAGATATGCTAAGAATGCGTGCTTAGTTGTGGCATGACTACTATAAAGGGAACCTTGATGCTAGCACCAATAATGAATATTATCAAGAATAAGGAAAGACAATATGGAAACTATTCATCCTATCAATCTCCAAAATTGATAGGCCTTTAATCCTATTTTTCATAAATTTCGGCTCCTTTATTGTGGATATCTCAGTTAAGGGTTCAAGAAAAAATTATAGAAAATTAGTGTCAAAGTCACCACCAACTATAGTTGAGACAAAAAAAGGTAAAATAAATAAGTAGTTTGTTTTTCAACTTAACTAATAGTTTAATCAAAATCTAAATGCCATGGGCTCTAAGGGCTACAAAATTTTAACTAAAAGGAGTTATATAAAGTTTTTAATTTTTTTGAAATTTTAGGGGGAAAAAAACAATGTAGGGGTCACTTTTTATTATTATCTTTTTATTTTTATACATTTTTTTTAATCAAAAAGCTTATTTCAATTAAAAAAAAAATCAAAATTGGCGTCTTCACTTCACTTGAGGACAAAATAAGGTCACATGTATACACTAAGTGATCCTCATATTTGAAAATTCAATCCGGCAACAACATGGTCCTTGCATGGTAGTGAATTGTAGGGGGTTGTACGCGCCATCCAATAGAAGAACACCTCATTAAACTATAAAAAGCAAAAAGATATATAAAGGAAGCATCCTTAATCTATTTGTCCCCAACACTCCCTATATTACTGTCGCTATGAATCTTACACTTAACTTAAGTATAAGAGTGCCAATGCTAGGACATCTTAAGCATTATTTTAAGTTACCATGTAATTGTTATTACCAGGATTAAGTGTGCTAGGACCACCTAATTAGGACCTAAACATCCCATCGAGAATCACACAAAAGGATTGAGGAAACCCATATATTTTTTTAGATGAAAAGGTTAAGACTACTCATAATCTCACTATGTATGCCTAATAATGGTTGCCTAAACCCTAATATGTTTTTAAGAGTAGGAGTATGAATTTTACAATGAAGAACAACACTTTAAATTATCATGAGAAAAATGTCAAATTTGGAACTTGAACTTGTTATGAAAATTTAATTTGATATTTAAATTTTAAAATAGTTTGTTTAATATCCAGTCAACCTTTCTCATAACTATTTTTATTACCTCACTTCTAAGCTATTTTGATTCTCATCTATGGATTGTTGTTGAATATGGCTTCTTTAATCTACAAAATGGTCATAATTTGCTTTGAATCCTGCACATTGTTTAAGCTGAAAATTTTGATATTTGAACACTCATCTATATGTGGTGATTAAGTCATATAGGCTTCTTCCTTTTTTTTTTTTTTTTTGGGGGCCAGAATCATATAGGCTTCTTCATTAGGTGGAGAGAAAGTAAAAACATAAATAAATAAATACATATATAAATAAATAAATAAGGATTGCTTCATTATGGTCAATATACAATGTTTAATGTGATAATTTGACTAGATATATTAATTGATATTGAGATAAAATTTACAATGTAGCTAGGCTTTTTATAACTTACTCTTACTTAAGTATGATTGTTTCTTCTAAAACTAATTATATATAACCTGAATTAAAGCTTAGAATCTGCTCAAACAATAGATGTATATACATGAAAAACCGTGGGGATAAGTTTTACTTACAATACCTGAACATTTTGATTTGCAGCAGAAATATATCTAAAAAAATTTCTTAACACAAAAATACATGAATTTTTAAAAAGTTTTACCTAAAATACTTATAGACAAAATCCATCCTTTTTTTTTTTTTTGCTAAAATGCTAACGTGTTTAAGTGAATCCAAATAAAGAATTATTTTTCCTATCGTAGTTGGCGGAGTAAGTTTCATTCTCAGTATCTAAATTTTCTAGTTTGTAATAATTTAGTACTTAAAAAAAAAATTGTATCATGGTGCCCAAACTTTCTAAAAGTTTCACACACAATATCTGTTGTTAGAATCTAGCCATTTCTGAGGTGATTCGTGGCATTATTCATCGTCGTATGGCTAACCTTCCCCCCACCCCCAAACGCTTCTTCTTCTTAATAATATTAAAATAAAAACAAAAAACCGTTACAATCTCAAAACCCATTAAATAATTATTCTTTTACTTTCTCTCCTCTATCCTTCTCTATCCCCTTCCCTCCTCCTTTTTCTTCTTCTTTTAATATTTTGTGTTTTAGTTTTTAGCTTGCAATTATTAGATAACATTGCAATGTCTAAATAAATTAACTCTAATAAACAAACTCATCTAAATTGGACAGATTCTATAATTAAAAAAATAAAGTTTTTATTCAATGTAAGAGAGAATGTCTATTAGGATAGAGAGATATAATTTTTTTAATCAAGTTTCGGTTCCATGTTAGCGTGTTAAATAAGAAATGGCCAAATTTCAGCCAATAGTATCGCGCATTAAGATTTTAAAAAATTCAGATACCATCATGATGTAATTTTTCTTAGATACTAAATTTGTTAAAAACTAGAAAGTTTAGGTACTGTGAATGAAATTTACCCTACCAACTAGGATAGAGAAAATAAATTTTATTGGGATCCACTTGCAATGTTGATATTTTAATGTAAAAATGGACGGATTCCTTTCAGAGGTATTTTAGGTGAAATTTTTTAAAAATTTAGGTATTTTTGTGTTATGAAATTTTTTTAAGTATATTTTTATTTTAAGTATCATGAATAAAATTTACCCAAAACATAGGGGATTTTACACTTGAAGGTACATGATTTGTAAAACCCAGTATTTTCTTTCTTTCTTTTTTTTCTTCCTTATCTTGTTTTCTTTTTAATTTCAAACAAAGAATTTTACTTAAACATCAAAAGATTTTTCAAACATCTTGTTGCGGAAAACTACAATCAGCAAAAAGCAAATTTGCTGAAGGAGATGGTGGCGTAGAGATCCTTTTTTATACTCCCTCTTAACCTTAGACCAAACCCAATGGACAAAAGCATTTGTTTTTTATTCAATAAGAGAAAACAATAAGAGCCAAAGAAAACGTTAAGAGTATGAAAATACTTATTCATGACATCAACTATGCTAGTACCAAAATTTTTTATGTTAGAAGCTATTTCTATCTAATCAATAATTATTTATATCCTCAATCAACTCGGAATTTATTAGAACTACTCCATTTCACTATCAACCTGTCTAACTTAAGAATGCGTTTTCTTCTCTACTCCCTTCTTCTTGTTTCACTTTCTTTCTTTTTTTAATATTATTATTTTTCTTCGCTTCCTCCATTTTTTCTTTCTGTTGTCATAATAATTTACCCACAAAAAAAAAAAAAAAAGCATTAAATTGGCGGGCCGACCTCTTCATCGTTCATTTCGTCAAAGATTCCAACACATAGGACGATTGAAACGTGTAACAGATAGAACAATAAGAAAAAAATAAGGATTAAAGAACTAAAGAAACCTGACTTTCTATGAATGAAATATTAATCTAGAACAAATAATGAATCATGCGCTCACGTGTTACAAGAAAGGGTTTGGGCGGACTCTATAATTTGGCCTTTTTGGTGCGGAAATTCGTGCTTAGTCTACCCATTATGTCATCTCAGCATGACAGACACGTACTTATAAGCAGACATCTGCTTTTCGGTTAACACGATCCATGGTTCAAACTGAAACTCTTAAGGTATTGCGGTAAGCAAATAGGGGACGTTTCGGATTCAATTGCCACTCTTCGATTATTATGTTTGGATGGAGATGGGGATAAAAAGTGCAGATATCCATGCGTGTAATTATTTAAGGACAAATAATGGCAATTCGATTTAGGATAGGTTATCTGTATTAGACGGTAGAAGTAAAATAATTCAGCTAGGATTGGTACTGAGTCCATTGGCTTGCTGACTTATTTGATGTTGGCTTGCTTTAACCACCAATAGGATGGAGTTCATTTAATAAACAACATAAATTTAAATTTAAAAATAAAATTAAAATCTTTTATTTAAATAAATTGAGTTTAAACTTTCATTTGAACACGATACTAAGTTACTTGTCAATAGATAAGTAATCAGGTTTTTTATATAGGGTAATTACACTACAAAAATAAAAGTTTATCAAACAAGATATTTATCGAGAAAAAAAGAGAAAAATTAATATGAAACTATTTAAAAAATGATACCTTAAATAAAATTTATAAAATATCAATATCTTATTTGACTCACTTTATAAAATAATTTTTAACCTCTCAATGTATTAATATTATAAATAAGCTTACCCTCATAAATTGATACCATGTAATGTACCTTCTTTTAAAAATATTATTATTTTATATAATACTATTTATATTGTATGTAATTATTTTACCTAAGGGAAAAATAATACATGTTCTATAAGCACATTTTTCTTTTTCATTTCTAATTTTACCTAAGGGAAAAATAATTCATGTTCTATAAGCACCTTTTCTTTTTCTTTTTAAATTTAGCATTCTTAATGCTCACATTTATAAATCATGTGAGCGCACAATGAAAAATTTACGGGTTTGCATTTGCAATTACACTATGCAATATGTTTAATGAAATAAATGATAAAATTATATGTATGACATATACATAGTTAAAATCATTTATTTGTATTATGAAACATTACAACACGTAATATTTTAAATCAAATATATTTTTGTACATATATCATATAAGTACATATATATAAAATATCGCATAATGATTGTCATACTCCATAGGGCATCCTATTCATAATCATCATCGTATATTGTACCAAAGTTGAGAAATGACACCCTTATCTTTTAGCAACTTTCAATAATGTGTATAAAACGTGCTCTCCATTCAAGGGAATCACTGGAAATAACAATCACAGAGTTAATACAAACTAATACAATTGTAATAGAGATTTTAAAATATAAAATGTATGTAAAAACAACATAAATTCCCACTATAGATAAAGTAGAAGCAGTAAACCCCAAACTACATAATGTTTTAAAAAGTGTAATTGAAGGATCCATGAGTAGCTCAAATTATTTTGGATCAATGAGGTTATATGACCACTAATCTTTAAGTCTGCACAAATTGAGAATATAAAAGCAAAGGTCTTTCAATGCAATAGGAGATTCTACTCTCAATCTCCTGAGTTGATCCTACAATCTCAAAGCTTGTGATATTAACCTTGGGCATATAATGATCAATGTGTCCTAGAGAAACTCTTGCACCAACAAAATACTATAAGGGTATCAACTGCATCTAGTAGAGTAAAATTCTCTCATATTACATTTTCACGCATGGTTATCTAACAATTATTAAGAAACAATTGTAATGCAATAACCACATGAGCAAACATATACAACCAATTAGCTAAACCAAATATGGTACAGATTTACACTGTCCATGACTTGGGTTAAGGATGTATGCATGATTTCCATGACCCAATGCGAACCTACCAATTCCTAGTATCATGCAACCTCGAGTATATTATAAAATATTTTATAAAAAGAATATCTAATTATTCTTAAGAACAAGTTCTAACATAATTCTTGAGATGCTATGTAATTTATATAAAACCATAGGCCAAGCATTTGACACAAATCCGCCCATAAGGTCATTTGCTTAAATGACGTTGTTTCTTATCAATAGAAACGAACATATAAACTTAACTATACTAGGCGGTCTGCTCAACATGATATTGGTTGTTCAAAAAATGTAAAATGCATGATATTATGATTCATTCAATTGATTTTAAGTTGAATAATTATAGGTTCATTTTCAAGTGATCAAATCAATTTTCATAAACAGTCAAATCGACATAAATAATATGCACTATATAGTTTAGGCTTAGTTTCAATCGTGAATTTTTGCACTTATAACCAAATCAAGCATAAGCAAAAAAGCCCAACATAAATATTATTTCATTATTTTTATATTTAATACACTAAACTACATGCAAAAATAATGTAATATTCATAGAGATACTTTTGCCATAGTTACGATAAATATCCCTTGAATATAAGATGGTAAAACTCTAATAATCAAGGTACCTTTTGGTATGACGACTTAGAATTCATTATAATTCTAAAGTTAAGCATTCTTAATGGGGAGCACTTCTAGGATGGATAACCTCTTAGGAAGTAGTTGGCACATAGGACAAAACAATGATGCATCTTGCCAAATCGGACAACACCATGGTGGATAGAATTTGGGGTCATTGTAGGCGATAACAAAACAGTTCACCAGCCAAAAGTGGTTGTTGTTAGGGGAGGGGGGACTAAGTACTGTACAGGGTAAAGTGCCACAAAGTGGGGGTACTTCTTAAGCTTGTATAGAGCATCTCTAGTGTCCTCCCTGTCTTGCGTGATTTTGGATTTGTGTAAGGAGACCGACAAGGACATCAGTTCTACAAGTGGAAAAGTATGTAATATCTCTCAAATATAAGATGGAACTCTAATCATCGAGGTGCCTTTTGGTACAACGACTCAAAATTCATTAGACTTTTAAAGTTAAGAATACTTAGTGGGAGCACTCCTAGGATGGGTGACCTCCTAAGAAGTAATTGGTACCAAAGACTAAACCATGTGGTATTTTGCTAAAGTAGATGATACCTCGATGGGCAAAGTTCTGGGTCGTTATAGTTATCATTGAATTCTCTCTAAATGAGTTTTGATAATAACAAAAAAAGTCTAAAAAAATGGCTAACGTATTTATTAATGAGTAGAGATTAAAAATGTTAAAGGTTACCTTAGAACATATAAAACGTAAAAATCTAGCAGTACAAGTCAAATGGAAACTATATCAGAATTTTAGTCCATTAGAAACAAAAGCTATTAGAAGTTGTTTTGGAACTTATCTAAATATTATGATAAAGGAGATAATAAGACTTTTTCATAAGATATTTTAGAAGTTTATCAAATGAAGATGTTTTGATGATAAGAGTAAGGCAAAAGTTTGTATAGAAGATTAAAATAGCTTATTACAAGGAAATGTTTCAAAAGGTATTTTAGAAGTTTAATACTTAAAGACTAAATATGTTGAATGCAATTATAATTTTGACTAGAATCTTTATGCAAAGTTGTGACAAATTTTTTTCTAGAATTTTATAAATGATAAAATTTGTTAGATTTTTAATGAATTGAAGACCTAGCTGCACTTGTCAAACATATTTAGGTAATATATTTAATATTTTCCATGGAAGTTGGATCAAAATATCATGGGGATTTTCTATTTATCTTGACTTGAATCTTTGATTGACGTACTTCATTTAACTTATGAAGGATTACGTTAACTTCATTATTGTTGGACTAATAATAATATTTTCAGCATATTTGCTTGATGATTAAGCAAATAAGAATAAGCAAATCATTGGATGATATGGATGAACTTGATGTCGCCTCACATTAAAGAAATATCTCAACCGCCTTATCTTTTGAAGATATTTCTTTACACAATATTAAGAGAGTATCATGGTAGAAGATATCACAAGAGATGAATGGTTATTATTTGGATATTTTTAAATTTTTAAAAATCATAAGGTATTATGATAAAGTTGCAGAAGATAAATATCAATTAAAATACATGTATAGCCATTGAAGATCAAGCTTTGATTCTTTATTGTCTATGTTAACAAGAAATACATTGAAGGGAAATATAGTCTCAACAAATATTTTAACACTACAAGATAGAAAATAATACAGAAGATCTTTATATATTGGGGATAATAGGGCAAGAGCAGATTGCAAGATACTATGATATTATAATGATATTGTGTTACCTTGCATGCTCATAATTTTTGCTTTATAGAGACTTTCTTAGAAATTACTCTATAGAGGAAATTCATTTTTTTTTTCCCTCATTTGAATTCTTTGTGTTTGTTTGTGTGAGACACTTGAGAGTGTTTGATCACTATAATGAATGAATAGCTAGTATAGCTAGATAAAGTTAGCAATGAGATTTGACTAAGTTGTTGGTTCGATTGTACTCTAATTTATTTTTTTGACATAGTATGCAATCTGTAAAGACAACCAGATCCCCAACATAGAGCTGAAAGCGAGGACTCACTCATAATGAGAAATCTCTATATATCATTATTTGATTTTATTTTCCTTTCTCTTTTAATTTTTGCACATTTACATTATTTTTTATTTAGTTTGATTCACACCATGTGCTTTACTTAGTAAAGAGAGGAAATTTTCTTAAAATTTGAAAAAGGTTAAATATTTGAAACACAATCAATTCAAGCCCCTACCCTCTTGAATGTAATCGGGACATGTAGTTACATGTCAACATCATCTTCTAGGTATAGATCTCTTTGCTTGATATCTCTTGAATATAATGAGAATTATGAAAAGTGCATAAGAAATATCTATAGATAATAATTTTACAATCTTACTATAATGGTTTCAATTTTTTGCAGTTTTAACTAAATCTTTAATTGTTCATTATTTATATCTTTTTTTCGTTTTAAGTAGTTAATTTGATAAAGTTTTTCAAGTACTTTACAGTAGTATTATTAGTTTTACCAAAATAATCATACAAGATGGTGATTCAATTGAGGCTAGATCACAACTTAGTTGTTTTACCGATGCTTTTTATCGGTTTCATATTTTTGTGATATCTCAATCGTTTTAAATCCGTTTTTGACGAATAAATAGTCAATTTCTTATAACTTTTCGAGGAATTTCCATTAGTATTATTTTTACCAAAGCAAGAAATTAAGCTAGTGATATAGTAAGGTTCAAATCATGAGTTCTATTTATACTCGAGCTAAAGTTCGATTACTTTACCTTAATTCATTTCTAAATCCACCTATATTTCAATATTTAACTAATCTCCATGATTTTAGTGATTTTTAATTTTGATTCTTATGTAATAGAATCCTTTTTCTTATTTTATTCTATAAAGATTTCTTCAATAATCCATTTACACATCACAAGTTAACTTATCACTAAACCAAATGTCCATACCATGAATCTAGTTACACTAGCTTATTGATCTGTCAAAGGAGCATGTCCTAAAAGGCAAAGCACCTCTTGGCTAGGATTTTTTCTTTTTTGGAAGGAAGTTAATCATGTGAATTTCATTCTTAAAGTACAATGCATATCAAGAATTTATTATACCTTTCCCTTAGAAATTCATAGCTGCTCAAAGAAATAGGAAAGGAATTTTGTGAGGTCCTATTTTATATTCCCATGGATGAGTCACTTGTATATTATTATTCCAGCAAAAAGTATATTTTTCTTTCTTAGGAATGTTTTCGGCCAGCACTTGGGAAGAAGAAGGCATGAAGTACACATTCCTTTTTGTCTCAAATTTAATGCTATGTTTGTCTTGTTTTCAAAAGTTAAAATGTTCACTTACCTATTCCCTCCTTGTTTTTCCTACATTTTTATCCTGTGCATTAGGCTCCATGATAGGGTACTTGTTTTTACACTTTAAATGAAAACAAAGGAGGGTAAAAGACTTACTAGATATATGTGTCCCCATCTTCCAACAACTAGTGTATAGTCATTATGGGACCATGAAGATGTAAGGAAACCCATAAAATGATTCAGGATAAAGAAGAAAAGAAAATCAAAAGAGAAGTGACATGTATTAATTAAACGAGGAAAGAGAAAAGTGATGTATGTGTTTGTTGTTTCAATTGGGGTTTCTCATGAAGATAAGGTGATGTGCCTATGAGGACAATCACTAGGAAGTAAATAAGAAAACCAATATAACGCACCTAAGAGGATGATCACTAAATATTCTATTGATTAATAATAATTAATCCTAAAGAAATCTCAAGACTTAACACAAGTATTAGGGTTTCTTGAATAACAAGAATAAAAAAAGATACGGACGGCATTTGCTAGAGATATGACTCACCATAACCAACTCGAACTATGCTAATTGTAAATTGATATGACTCATGATCTAGTTTCAACAGTTTATGAGCCACAATCGATAATTGATTGATAAGAATAAGATAATCTCACCACAATCAATAAAGATTGATAAGAGAAAGGGCTTAAGAGTACAAATTCTCAAAGAAAGAATTTCATTCCATGATAACGTCTATTGTTATTATTTATAAGAAAGTCCCCTTATACCAATAACCTATGTTAAGGGTCAAATAGTAAATTGCAATAAAATCTAATGAAAGATATCTAATGAAATAAAAGAAAATTATTAACTAAATCAAATTTGTTAGCATCATCATTGACCACATCATGGTCGGGGCATGGGGTATGATCTTCACATTCTAAATAGCATTTCAAGTGTGATATTAGATGCAATGCCTTTTGCTCAAATAATCCCCATTTATCATAGACCTTAGCACGGCTGTGATACATAAGATCACAAGCGTTATCATAGGTTTGATTAATAATGTGATCTCCGCATTCATCTTCTTCAGTCTTGGTTACTGCTTTTATCATGAGTGTGATTAGCTTTGTTTTTCTTGTTTTTCCTTTTTTTCTTCAAATTGTAAATTGATCCTCATCATCCTCCCAGATTTGTTGTAGATTTGCCTTCAAATCTAAATGAAAAGTATATCCACTAGTGTTCTACAAATCCTCCCGGCTCAACGTTGCCAGTCTTTATACTCAACACTATCGATCTTCATACCCAACACCGCCAATGTTTGACATATAAGCCGCCGCCTTTGGCTGGCATTCGAGTAAAATTGTGACCTTTCATATGTTGACTTTTGAGTTGGCTTACAAGACCTATATATGGGTTTACAAGTTGTTTTTAAAGGTTTTTATGAGTTTGGTGAGATTTTTTATTACTTGTACACATCCACTGTAATTCCTTGTTCAACATTAGTGGATTTCACTATCTCCTCTACTCATGGTTTTTTCCATAAGGGTTTCCACATAAAATCATGTGTGTTATTTACTTTTATGTTCTTATTTTTGCCATTGTTTATGTTATTTGATCATAATATGTATAAAAAATTGAACATACGATCAAGTCAATGATTGAAATTTTTGAGTTTATAATTATATGACCAAATAAGTATTTAAATGAGGTAGTAACATTATGGTTGTCTACAGAAACAATTCATGCAATTATATGATAAATAACTCTATACAAAACATATTACACATATGAGAAAGCTTAATTAATAACATATTAAATAATATGTTGGCTCTTGTATTTTGACTTAACCAAAACCAAATCAAATAAAAAAATATTTTAAACAAAAAAATTACATTGAGTTTGGCAAATCGTTTAAACCATACTACAGAGAAACATATCCATCTTAGTTAGTTGAAGTTATGGGAATGCTCATATTTCCCAAGTCTTTAGTACGAGAATTTAGATTAGGTATATGTCCCCATTGATGTCCCGTTAGATGCCCGTTTCATCACCAAATCTTTATGAAGGACGTCTCTTCTTTTTTTAGGTACTTTGTCTAATATTTCTTCCTCCATGAAACGATACAATATTATGCTTATTTGTTTTTTTTTCCCCACTTATTTATAATGGATAAGGTACAAAGAGTGCTTACACTATCATTTTTTTGCCAATTTGGTGTCTACTGTTTAATTTTAGGTAAAAAAAAAGATAAAAGTATTCGTACTTTTGAAATTATGGCATTTTAGTGTCTCTATACTCTTAACATTGGGTAAAAAATGAAACATTTGGCACTAAAATGCTATTAGTTCGAAAGTATGGGTATCTTTTTGTCCAAAATCAAACATTGAGCACTAAATTACCAAAAAATTAATAGTACAAATACTTTATGTGCCTTTATCCCTATTTTCAAAATATGAATTTATAAGTATCA
Source organism: Combretum micranthum (assembly GCA_024138025.1). NCBI lineage: Eukaryota > Viridiplantae > Streptophyta > Magnoliopsida > Myrtales > Combretaceae > Combretum > Combretum micranthum. The sequence continues at coordinate 43,327 of JAMXBD010002713.1, read as the reverse complement.
TAAAAGATCATAAAGAAACCTTTTGAAAAATCTTAGGAAGTAAATTAGAAAGGATTATAAAGGAAAGAATTTTATAAGATACCAATGAGGTTATTAAAGATAAGATCAGAAAAGATTTGTGATTCCATTTGAAATGGTGGATGCGATATCAAGTATTAAGATTTATTGGACTTTGCCTAAGTGTCTAGACTATAGTTGAAGTATAATTGTGGGCAGCTAATCATGAGTTATGTTAGACTGCATCAATTCCTTATAATAACATAGTAGGATAGAGTTTCCTTCCTTCAAAAATCTTAAGTTTAACATTATAAATTTTTATAATTACCTTTAAAATGTCAATAATTTTTATAATTCAATGCACCTGAAACTAGGGGTGCAAATGAACCAAGTCGGTTTGCAAATTACTCGAGCTTAACTCGATATTTACTCAAATTTGATTCGAAAATAGTCAAGTTAAGCTCTAGTTCGAGCTACTCGAGTAGTTTATTGAGCCAAGTTTGAGCATTATATCTTTAGCTCAATTAGTTCATGGACCTAACCGAGCTCTATTAATCTCAATTAAAGTATGTAAAAGTTAATCAAATTTTAACATTAATATTATAGTAATTAGAATTTAAATATATTTTTTAACATATCAACTCTAAACGAACTTAATCAAGTCGAGCTTCAGTTTATATAGTATTATTTTGAGTGGAGCTTGAGCTTAAAATCTTAAATCAGCCAAGGTCGAGCTTTGAATGAGTCGAGCTAGAGCTTGAGCTCTGCACTATACTATCTTGGCTCGATTCATTTGTAGTCTTACCTAATACTCAAGATTAACATTTGAACCAACCCCTTTGATTCTCCTCAAATTTCAGTTTATTTTTCTTCTTTTTTTCCCCTAATGTACTTGCAGACAAAAATTTTTATATTATATATTGATAAGAATACTTAGTTAAAGCCTAAAAGGCTTAACATCAACCGAATGGGCCAACCACTAGACTTACAAGAAACCTCATTGAGAACCTCAACCAAAGAGCTCTGGCTAGAACCTTAACCAAGGAGCCCCTTGAGGATTTTGGTTTGGAAGTTCCACGGGGACCTCGACTAGGAGCCCCATGAAGAACCTGATCCAACAAAGATCTCGGTCCCTTACCTTTCTTGCCATGACTCTATACTTTGAGGTCCATATTGTGACATTCCCCTTTTATTTCTTAGGAGCGATAATAATGAGCCCTGTCACCTCCACCTCGCATAAGGACCACCATCTCCATACTGAGGTCATCTACCTCCATATGGGCTTAGGTCTGCAAGAAACAAGATTTTGTGGACTTCCAATTGTAGTATGGTCAAAAGATATAAATAGACTCCCACCCCATAGGTATGGGGATCTAATTTTACTGAATCAAATCTAGTTATTCACATATTCCTTCGAACTCTTTGTTAAATTAAGTATCAGAGTGGTAGCGCCGGAGAACCTTTGATGCACTATCAATTGGAGAACCTTTGATGCACTATTAAGCTGTGTACTGTGTTTGCAGGTCCATGATACTTTCTTACCATCTCTAATGGTGGTTTGGCACCTACACCACAATGTAATTTATCTAGATGATTTTTCAAAAATAAAATGTTAACAAATGTTTTTTAGGACTTGTTAGTAGGTCAAAGGAACAAAAATAATTCATACAATTGGTTTTTTTATACATCGCGTAATCTTTTGTAAAAGCGTGTGTATGTATATATATATTTTGCTTTATTTTTTATTAAATGCACTATAAACTTATCCTTATAAACGTTGCATGGATCCCCAGAAAAGCTGCGGTACTTATATAAAGAAGTTAAGGTTGCGGGTCCTTGGACAAAAACCACTATTTGTAAATATTATGAATAAAGAGACTTTTTAATGCAATATGACCTAAGTTACATTCATGGTATCTAGAGATTTTAATTCGAATCCTCAGTATTTTCACAACACCATTCTTTATTTGCGTGTCGTGATTCTTGAGTTCTGAATCATTAACCCGGAACGGAATGTCAACCATCATCAGTGGTATAGATTCATCAATAACCAGCCGGATTATATAGAATATTCGCCCCTAGAATATGCAACCTTTTTCTAGTGTCTTAAGATCTTATAGTATCCCCCACTTCTTTCCAACCAATCAAATTCATAAATAATTGCCCTACCCAGATGACCTGCGAATATATTGATCAATAATTATGACGATTCTTGATGTATGTAATGACTAATGTATCTCTATCCACACATCCTTCAATAATGGACTATTTTATTCATATCAAAGGTAATATGTGTAATCGCCCAAAAAAAAAAAAAAAAAAGAAGAACGGTAATATGTGTAGTACATTTATTAAATATTGACTGCGCATGACAACATATAATTTGACTTGTAATAAAGGCAAAAAGAACGCTTTACTTTTAAGGATTCCCTTCACTTCAAAGTTATCGAGGATACTTGCTAATAATAATAATAATAATAATAATAAATGGATGATTAAAAGTATCTATTAAATTTATCTGTTGGACTGGAATAATATCTCTAAATTTTTAAAGTATAAATTTAAGTTGCCTAATAACTTATATAATTTATCATTCAAGCAATTATAAGAATTTTAAAACTGTTGCTGAATATGGGCCTTTAGCAAAGGTTTAGGATACATAGGGTTTGTTGGGGATTTTTTTTTTTTATTTGTATTTTATTACTTATCTATTCTATATTTGTTTGAAGTTTGATATTTAGAAAACTATCTTATTTGTGTATTTTATGGGAAACCGTTTCATAATTATTTCATAGCTATAATAAAGATGGTGATTGGGGTGTGGTGATTGAGACTCGAAAATTGATATATTTTTTAAAGAAAAGGTTTGAATATATATTTTGTGCATTGAAAAAGAAAATTTTATTTATTATTTTTCTAAAAATTAATAAAGTAAAAAATGAATAAGAGGATTTATTGTTATTTGATTTTTAATAATGGGCTATATATGCATTTTTATTTTCATCTTTTTGACATCAAACAAACAGGTCCACTATTTATAATGATAATAATAGAGCCATCATATACGTGTATATATAAATGTTTCAAAAAGGCATAAAAAATTGAAATCGTACTAATACAAATGACTTAGGAGGTATATATTTGCAATTCATCCAACCAGAAACCGTTTAGGTTTTATTATATTGATTGTGCATTCGATGGAATTTAATATATGAAAACACAGAAGTTTTAACATATAAGCCAAAATATAATAATAATAATAATAATAATAATAATAATAATAATAATAAATGTTTTGTTTTAAGAAGAAGACGCAACTTGATCAATGCTTGTATAGCAAGTGCAAATTCATTGTCCGATAATTGTAGCATGTCTATCGTTTATTCAATTTTGTTGAGTCAAATTTATACAACCAAACACGTCGAATCAAGCTTTTTTAGTGGCACGGTATCTGTCCCATGCCTGGATCACTAGAAAATAGACACGTTGTTCCTCCAAATACGGTACAGAAAAAAGGTTCTAAACAAAATTAATCATGTGAATTGCGAGGGACTATAGGATTGGTCATTGGTGGATATAGCTCCTATTCATATTCTATTAACGTGTGGACTTTTAGAATTGGAATCCAGTTAACCAAGTATTTTGAGAATTATATTCTATTAAACCTATAAGATAATGCTTATCTTATGGAAAATCTAGTTAATAGGATATTTTAAAAATTATATTTTATAAAACCAATAAGTAATTTTTATATTAGGGAAACTATAAAATCTTCATTATATATATTTTTTAATATAAAATATTTTAGAGCTAAATTCCCAAATTGTCAATTTGGAAGATTTTTGTGGTGAACTGCATAAGGAAACAAACAGCTAATTTGCAAATTCAAACCGATCTTGTTATTAATGTATTCTATTTCAATGGACTTGGTCAAACACCACAAGAATATTAGAAAATTTTTTCTTTTCTTTAAAAATTAAAAAAAAAACAATTTACTTGTCATGATTTACATATGATCAAATTTTAATCCACTGATCTAGAAACTAATCCAAAAACTAAATTAGCTAAGTGGCTGGGACTGGAAAAAGACTCATTAATTCTAGTAAGTTCAATAAACCCTCCATTTAAAATCGAAGGACCTATTGAGTCTCAAATCGCTAGGTTTTGAACCAGTTGAAGAATTGAATGACCTAGCGGATCTAATAGGTCAATTTGAAAATTTAAAAAAAAAAAAGGAAAAGACAAAATGCTACAATGAAAGTCCAATGATCTAACAATTCATAAACACACTTTTGAAAGTAAATGTGGCATTTTTTGGTCATTGGAGGAGTAACAAAGTGGGTTAATAGAAATTGGGAATCAATTCAATGTGTAAAAAAATTGTGAAATGATGAGTAAATTTTTTATTGTTGAAAATTGAATGTAGAAGTTAAAGGCAAGCCTATAAATTTGGATGAGTAGAAGATGTTCACACATTCTAAATCACTCATTTTCCGAAGCTCTTTTATTCTCTTATGTATTTTGTGAATGCAATAGAAAAATTGTTTATTCAAATTTGTTGCATATGATGTGTGTTGTTATTTGAAAATAAAATACACAAAACCACATAAATTCTCCTAATTAAAAAAATACAATAATTTTATTTTTTTTAGTCTTACTTTTAATATTTTGTGCTAACCTAACATCTCCATAGAGATAATATTACGGTATTTCCTATTTATATTTATATTTTCTAGAAACTACGTTGGATCCATTTTGTTTGGAGGATTATGCAAAGAGTAAAGGAAAAAGAAAACAAGTAAGGGGAAGGCATCCACAAGGGAGTTAAACCAAGAAATGATGTACATGATATGTTGATTATTACGACTTTAGGGAGTGTCGAGCTTAGAAAACAACTCTACACTGAATCAATTTCCCTTAAAATCCTTAATGTTTTTAGATGACTGCCTAGTATACCATCCTCATAGGGGGGAGGATTTACAAGGTCTAGAAGTGGAAGAACTTGTATAACGAGAGGCAGATGAGTACAAAGATCTTGATAAAGGAGAATAGCAATAAGGTTGGGGCAAAGGGCCAAATAAGCCACATTTTTTTCGTGTGAATCTAATATTTTTATTAAACATCTTAGGAAATTGGAAGGATCTAATCTAAGGACAAGAACAGATTGCAACTACTCCATCACAAGTTACACATTTTTATAGAGCAACCATTCTGAGAGCTTAACTAAACATCTCTAGTTGAAACAACCATGTGAGTGTAGTATGGATCTAATACGGTAACAAATTTCCTAATCCTACTCAGTGAAAGATGCGAAGGTATGGTAGTAAAAGAATAAGAATAATCGAGACAATTTGGTGCAAATGATAAGTGGGTTAAACTTCAGTTTTGGAATGAGCTAGCACCTAAACCTATTATATTGTCACTTGGAAATCCCAAACCTACAAGCACACTCATACATCACATCAATAATCAAAAGATAGTGCATTATAAGTTACAAGAAACATAAAGCAGAACTTAAGGTATGTTCTATGATCTTAAGGCTTATGTCTCCATGTACTTGGATATTTTGATGAACAAATGGAGACAAAGCTCATACGCAAGGATAACATATTATTGGATTAACCATCGTTGGGTTGCACATAAAAGATTAGTTGCACTTTGTAAAATAGATAGGGCCTATACAACCTAAATACATATCAACCTGTTATAACCATATTTGATGAATATCTCTTGACTAACAAAAAAAAAAAAAAAAATCTCAATTGGATTTGACAATTGCAATCATAAACACAACTAGCATTGCTGGTCTAAAGTCGTTATGCAAACTTTTGTATTAGATGTGCATGTCATATACCAAACTTTTGTGTAAAAGATGGAACAAAGCCACTAAAAACACTTAGCTAACTAATAAAATTAGCAGCTGACTATACTACAAATCACTCTTCTATTAATAGTGAATTGTGAAAATGATGTAGTATGATGGGAAATGGTGATGAAAATTTAAAAAAGATGTGAAACATAGATGGGATTCAACGTATGAATTTTTAAACACTACCATCAAATACAAAGAGTTGTTACGTAACTTTGCAATTGCATATATCCCAAGCACACCATTGTATTCTCATGGAATGAATGTTTGATATACTTTGTTGGATCTTCTTAAAGGTTTTTTACAGTATACAAATACTTCCTCTTGGGTCTACAAACTAAGTATTCATCTCTTTTTCCTTAAAGCATGCAACATATCAACAAGTTATAAAGGTAAGGTTTGGTCAATTGTTGCAACCTTGTGTTAATGATATGGTTCGAAAGTGGTTGAATTATTATGGGACAATTACATGATATATAATGTAGTGCAATTGTTGGATCGATGCAATAAATTTGAAGACTCAGAGAAGTGTTTGAGTAATATCATTAAAATGTTAGACAATCAAGACATATCTTTAGTAGCCACCAACAATGTTATACGAGACAATAGTAATGTATTACCAAAACTATAATCCCCATTTAGCTATGTATGCAATGGAATAATCAATCAATTAACATGATGTTAATCAATGGAGTAGAAAAGCCAAGAGTGTTGCTCCAAAACTAGAGATTCAAGAAGCACCATTATATAGCTAGAAGTGGATTTGATTCAAAATCAATAAGTACCTCAACATTGAATTTGAATTAAGCAACAACATGTATGCTTACAATTTCAACATCCTTGATTGATGGAAACATCACACACCAAGACATATGCAATTCTATCTTAGATGGTCAACAACTGTTGATGGCCCTAGCTTCAACGACGATGATTAAGTAATCATTCAATAATGTAAGTTATTAATTAGATAAGTATAGGTCAAGATATTGCCCTATATGATTGAATCAATAGCATGCAACATCAAAGCTTATACAGTAAGAACGATGACTACTTTAGTGACTTTAACTTATTGAGAGGAAGCACTGCCTCCTTCACACCTAATAATACACAAGGTTAGTTGGTTTTACCTTACTTTATTTAGCTTATATAAAACCATTGTGTCACATAGTAATTAGGTAGGTATGTTTTTCTTTTTTTTTTTTTCTATATAATAAAAAAACTAATTGATAGTTTTTGTAAAATTAATAGATAATAGATTTTTTTTAAGTGAGTGTTCAAAGTAGATAAGGGACGATTATTAAAACTGCAAACGAGTCAGGTAAGCTCAACTTTTGAAGGCTTAGGCCCGGATCATTTAGAATTTATCAAGCTCAAGCTAAGCTTTTTATTGAGATAAAAAAATTAAGCTTGAGCTTGGTTCATTTAGCTAAATGAGCTTTAGTTCAAGCTTGAACTTGGCTCATTTATACATTGGGCTTGAGTCGAGTTGGGTTTTTTATTAAGCTTACAGAGCATGAAATTAAAGGTCGAGCTCGATTTATTTAGATAGCTCATTTATATTTTTCTTTTTCAAACTTGAAAATAATTTATAAGTGTTGTTATAAAACATGTATACATAAATATTAAATAAAAATTAGTTTTTGTTCTTTCGATTATATATTTATATATAATATATCATAAATATACAACTCAAAAATTTGTTAACAAGCTACCCACAAGCTTATTCACGAGCCTAAAAAGCTTGTTCATAAATCAGTTCACAAGCCAAAATCAAAGTTCAAGCTTAGCTTATTTAAATAAACTAGCTTTACTTTTAAGCTCGAACTTGACTAGTTTACTAATCAAGCTTATCAAGCTCGAGTAGCTCTACAGCAGTCCAAATAACCCACGAGTAGTTGACTCGTTTCCAGTTTAGTGGCATGGTGTGGTTCATCATGATACCCCATGAACCATATATCATAGTTTGGTTGCCTTTATTTTTATTTTTTGAACATAACCATCTGTTTCAATTTGTAATTTTTCAAATCATAAAGAAATGATTTGATTTTTAGTTTGAACAATTTTTTTATTCTTAGAATAAAATACATCATCGAGAGGCTTTAATTATGTGTTTCTTATCACTAATTCAAAGACAAACAACAATATTAGAAATTAATTATTAATTCAAATAAATATGTAAAACTTTTAGTAGGGAGATGATTTTTACACATCATAAAACTATGATCATATACTTGTCTCATCCTCTTAAATTATCCTGAATTGCAATGATATATTAAACTCGATAAAATTTGAATATCTTGTCACAGTATGAAGCACAAGTTTTCTATTTGTATACTATACTAATCAACACATTATCAATTTCATAAATAGATAAATAACTATATAATAGTAGTGAACTAATTGGTAAGATAAAAAAAAAAAAAAAAAAAAGAAGAAAGAATATTCAAAGCATAAGAGGTTAAAACCTAAAAGTTAACTTATTTATAAATACACCTCAACAATCAAAATATGACATATTTTTTGTTAACATAACATAAATTGAAACAAAAGCAATATGATTGAAGTTCTATATTTTAAGTATGTAAAATGGTTTGATTTGTTTTGAATCATATGGTACATTTCAGGATTTTGAACCAAATTGTTTCATGAAAAAGAAAATAAATGAAATTCCAATTCAGTCTAGATTGGTTTCTAGTCAGATGGGTATTTTTGCATAGCCCTAAAGTATGCAACATAGGTTTTTACAATAACTAGTTGATTTGTTAAAAACTTAAATCCGGTGTATTTTTCAAGTAAAAATGACCAACAACTAATATTTTACTTTTTTTAAGAAAAACAAAAATAGAACTACATTGGTCTAATTCCTAATAGCGATACCGTAAGCTGTATCACCTTGAGATGGCCTTAAAATTTGTAAAAAAAATGCACATATGATTTATGCAAATTGCAACACAGTTTAAGGTTTAATGTTCCCCTCCAATGATTGTAATGTTGAAATAAGTTAATGACACGTTAAATTATCCGATAGTTTACGTTTTAATTATATACATCATATACACTGCATATATTTAGTTAACACAAGTACATGGACGTAACCATGGTAGTCAAAACCGGCCCGACCGGCCGGTTCGACCCGTTCGACCGGAACCGTACCAATGCCGGGCCGGGTCTCGCCTAAAATTCGTTTTTGCAACGAACCGGCGAGACCCGGGTTGAACCGGTCGACCCGGGCGGTCGAAACCCGGTTGAACCGGTCGACCTGGGCCGGTTGAAACCGGTCGACTCGGTCGACCCGGACCGGTTGACCCGATCCAAAAAATAAAAAATAAAAAATAAAATAAAAAATTATAAATTTAAATATTTATTCATACTTTTATATAAATTTATAAAATATAATCATTAAATCATATTATTTAATAATTAATTGATGAATTTTATCCAAATTAGATTTAATTGAGTGATTACACACATATTGATCTTTTATAATTAAATTATCCCTTATAATTTTTATTTTTTCGCGATCCCGGTTCGACCCCCGGTTGAACCCGGTCCGAACCCCTCGACTTTAACCCCCTAGCCTGCCCGGGTCAAACCCCGGTCCGGTTGACAACATTGGACGTAACTACATATCTGTAATCATGTTTATTTCATAATATATTATATTTGTTGAATAAAATAAGCACATTTAACTTTATTAATCAATTATTTTTTAAATAAAAAAAACGCTGGTCCAGTTCCTTAGAAACATTGGAATTGTTCATTCCATGAAACTAGGAACTGGGAACCGGCCTAGCTCTTACAGTTCGAAGCTTTTTCTAACATCCCATTTCTTAGTAATAATGATTGGTCCATCACTGTCTATGGTTTTAAATATACGATCTTTGTGAGAGCTCCATCAGCTTGTGACTTACAAGATCCTTATTTTCATATAGATGTAAGATCTGCATATCACCAAACCATTCTCGATTTCTATTTAGGATATTGATGACTGCATGTCTAGGATGGGATTTGTCAATGATTGTTTCGAGTGCAGCACCTTCATCAAAAAGATCATCCAGACTAAGAACTAAATCAACATAATAATGGTTTTTTGTTGAATCCTTCTATCTTGCAAAGTTCACAAAAAAATTATAAATATAGAAGGTAAAAGAAGATATAGGAAACTTTAGGGGCAACCTAAATAAAACAATTTTAGAAGAAATCGATAGAAAAGAAGAAGAAACGGTAAAGCAGAAACTTAGGCAAAAGCAGAAGGTTCAAAGGACAAGAGAAAAGGACCATATGGGAGGGGAAGGGCAAAAAAAAGAAAAAAAGGAGGAGAAGAAGGAACCGAAGATAGAGAGGAAGAGAAGTAAAGAAAAATGATAGCAACATTGTCAAAATAAAGAAATATAGATGAGCTCATCAGGATACCAGAATTCATGATCTGAGTAGATACTATTATCACACCAAACTAGTACTGTGATAATGCAATGGTTGGGGAGAGAAAAGGAAATAGAATTGGAGGACCTCATTGATGTAACAATATGAGGATAAAAATTTTTAGTACTTACTTAAGTTGGCCAATTTTAATTATTTATTTTAAATATAGAGGATTTTATTATAATTTGGCATAAACTTACTAGCTGATTTATACAACACAATCAAAATATAGAATGTCATGTTGTAGAAATATAGAAGATTTTTTAATGTGTTTGTATGGAAAGAGCATTCTTTTAATTTCCAACTTTATTAAAGAGAAATAGGTATTTAACCTTTTACTTTTTGTTGCATGTTCACTTAAAGTGAATAATATTAATTCCCTTTCATTTCATATAAAGTAGGTATTATGGTATTTATTTTTATGTTAAATACCAAATAATATTTCCATATAAACTATTATTAGATAAATTAATAAATGACAATCCATGATCATCATCATGAATTGCTATTTAAAGGTTTACTTATCATCTTCCCATAAATAATACCACTAACTTTAAAAGATCACCACATCTAGGCTCATATGAGTCAGATATAAAAGTAATAACTATTTTGTCATTATAAGAAAGATATAATGATATTATTTACTATTATTCTAATATAATCTTGTATTTTTTTTTTATTTTCATTAAGTATTATAATAGATATACAACTTTAATATATATATATATATTATTTTCCATTACAATTTTAATATTTTTTTATTGAATCATAAATAATTAAATTCTCTTATTTTTACGGTAAAGCAATCGAGCTCTCATTGTAAAACTTGTCTTGGGAAGCTAAAACTATACTATACAAATCACAATGTCTTAGCGTGGCTTTCCGCGTGAACAAAAGGAAAAATTATATGCTTTTACTGTTAATTTTGATGAGATCAGTTTTATTACTATCTAACAGCTCATATCATATCCAATTATAATTAAATTCTTAAAATATTTAATATTATATTTACTGTATTTATTTTAATAATTAGATTACCACCATAAGACCGTAGAAGCTTTTGAACAAAAAGATGCAGAAAGGCCTTTGGGCACCACCTCGTTCCGCGGGATATGTTGAGATACCCCACGTAGTTTAATCTGGCATCTAACTGCTTGATTTAGTTTATGACGGTGACACGATACATTTTTGAATCTTCATATTAATTAATCACATATATAAAATAACACATCATGACACAATAATTCCCATTATATGCCTAAAAATAATTCTACGAGTTGTATACTCGAACATGTATACAACACATAAATCCTATCTATAAAAAGATTCAATGTAGAAATTTACATGATTACGTCATTATATATAAGCATAGTTGTATATATATATTAGAAATAGATATCTATTCATATTTGTTTATCTTAAGATTGACAGCATTTTTGAAAAGTCCTGATTTAATTATGTGAAATTTATTTCATTGCTACTACGCTCAAACTAAATAAAATATGAGAATAAAATGGTGATATAGGGTTCAAAGTGAACCTAAGGTCCATTTGTTTGAAAATGTTTTTTAGAGAAATGTCTTTTCATTTTTCACATTTGTTAAAAAGAAAAGAAAATTATTGGAAAGTATTTTTCCTTATTTTAGAAAACATAAACTCGTCATAGCTTACTTTTGGAAAAAACAACTTACAGATTATAAAAACATAAGTAATTTTTCTATCGATTTATGAGCTCTATATACTAATCATTTACTATCAAACAAATTTATTATTAATTATTATTATTATTATTATTTTTATTATTATTATTCTTTTGGGAGATTTATTTCTTATTATAAAAGATATATTTTTAATTTTTTAAAATGTTAAATTATATAAGTCGTCTTGAAGTTATATAAATACAGAAAACTATTTTTATAAGATTAGCCAAACAATTAAAAATATGCTACTTTTTGGAAAAACCTTTTCAAGAAAAACCATTTTCTTTTTTTTTTCTAAATAATTTTTCTTAAAACAAAGTTTAAGATTAAACTATATTTAATATTTTTGATATTAGAAAAATATCCATAAACAACATGAAATCATATATATATAATATATATATATAATATATAATAGCAATGGTACTTAGGCATATCATTATGTAGTCATATCAATGTAACTGCACTTACATAACTAAAGACATAATTATTCATCGCATTTTCTTGCTTTAAGAGATCGGATACTTTAGATAAATACAAGTTTATATTTATTTTATTGCATCCTAATATAATACTCATACCAAATGACACATTGAAATGAATCCGTAAGTTAATCCAATTCATTTTTTTTATTAGTAGACTTGTATATAGACAACCCATAGATCATATTTAAAAAACATCATTTGTACTCTTGCATACGATTACATCATAATAATCTACATATAAATATCTATCTATACACACACACACACACACCCATACACACACAAAAATATGAATATACAATATTTTATTGGTTTATTACCTTAAGATTGATGGAATATATTTCATTCATTCTATTTATTCCTAACATAGGCATATGATATAGGATATAGAGAATGAATTTATTATTTCAATATCAATACCATATCTAAGATTAGAATTGTCGTTTTGTTTTTTTATTACAATCTGTTCTATTTTGAATGCAAAATGTTGGATAGATGATATAATGTCGACAAGATTAATCAATACACAGCAACATGCTCCAAACCGTATGAAATTATTGCATTTGACCGAGGTTACATAATTCATTATTTTATGACAACTATAGCTTAGCTATTTTGCACACCAAATCTCCAATAATCGAGTTCAATTTTCAAACTAGACAAGGGACCAAATGTGGTACGATAATATCCAATCAATCAAACTATAACTGCTCATGAGCTAGTCTTATTGGATATTTCCTAGCAAATTGTTGCATGTGTTTTTCAGGTAAATGTCAAATAGCTCATTGAATTTTATATAAAAATTTAATTTCATATCCGTTCTTTGAAATGTTTTTTTTTTTTTTAGTTAAGATCTTTGAAATGATTAATTGGATACCCAATCAAATTTTATAATTATTTTTGTTTCATGTTTAATATTGTTTGTTCTATTTGTAAAACATTAGATAATATATTATTAAATTTTTATTGATATTCCTAAACAGCAAGCATTGATAGATTGCTTATTTCAAGTCAAAAAATGAAACAAAGGCTATTAGAAAAGTATTAAAAATATTATAAAAACTTTGATTATGTATTAAATTAATAATTTTTACATTTCAAGAATCAAAATAAATTTTTATACAAAACTCATGTACCAATTAAACACATTCCCTATATTTTACAAGATTAGTTACATGCTTAAGGAAAAAGAAATATATAAAATATGCCTTTTTAATTCAATATATTTGTAATTTTAATTATTTCCAACGTATAAAAGTTAGAGAGAGAGAGAGAGGAGAGAGACAGAGAGAGACAGAGAAATCACTAAATAACCATCTAACCTGTACCAGGTGATGTTTTCTTAGCAGTATTAATAATCTGATTCCACTTTAGCCATCGAAATATTAAATTTATTCCCCTTACTATAAATACCCCAACGAGCCCTCACGATTCCAGTATCTCTTTCTCCCTATTACATCCATTATCCACTAAAACTAAAAGAACTCTCATCTAATTGCCAATATTCCATGGCTCTCCCTGAAACTCAGGACACCACCCTACAGGACGCCTGGGATTACAAGGCCGTCCTGGACCGGGCCAAAACCGGCGGGGATCAGCTCTGCTATGATTCTAGGTCTTTATATATATCTATTTTTATTTTGCTATAATATACACAAAGTTTGTTCCTAAGTTCAATACTTCTTTTTTGTAATTAAATTTTATATTATTAGTCCTAACTTCGACGCTTGTTTATCTTATAAAAATTTGTTACTAAAATGGGTAATTGGAAATTGGTGTTTCATTATATAGGTGGTGAAGCATGTGAGAGGCTGACAACTCTCGGTATAGCTGTTAACTTGGTGACCTATATGACGGGGACCATGCACTTAGGAAATGCTAGTGCTGCCAATACCGTCACCAACTTCTTGGGCACCTCTTTCATGCTTTGTCTCTTAGGCGGTTTTGTCGCCGATACCTTTCTCGGCAGGTCGATCGGTTCTATCTTCATTCCTCAACAAAAATATCTTTCAACGGTTTCTTTCCTTAAAAAACTATATAGTCCTGTTATTTTTTTTCTCAACTATTTAACAAATTAAATTTATATCTAATTATAATTATACTACTAAAATACTCAATATATAATTAATATATTTAAAATGGATTTCACTAAACGGTCTTGTTCGAAAGACCGTAAAAGTAATTGTTTGTATATCCTCCAGTCATGGGTGCTTACGGGATTGAAAACGTTGTTCCTTTACTTATTACGGAAAGAAACTACTAGTTTTATAAATCTGATAATCATTATACCGCATGTAATCTCACGTATATATAATTTATATTTTCACAGGTATCGCACAATTGCCATATTTGCTGCAGTTCAAGCAACGGTAAGGCCTTTTGCTTTGATTAGACCTTTAAGTCTTTTACAATTTATATACTGCCATCATTAATATTTTTATTTTTAATTTTCTATTTAAATGGTCGTTTTAGAAAGTATCCTGCTGCACTAATTAGCGAGGTAAAAAAAGAATCTAATAGAAAAGCAAATACAGTTTGATAGGAAAAAGGGCAAAAAAAAAAAAAAGATATAAAGAAATAAAATGAATTTTCTTTTTTTTTTTTTACTCATTCATATATATATATATATATATATATAGCTGGTTCAATTATTTGGAATTCAAGATAACCTGATTGGGTATCATTTTAGCTGCTGTAAGTACTTGTTTTTCTAGTTTAAGGAAAATTATAGATAGGATCCATAAAACGTGTCCCACAATTAACTGATATATATTTGCTTTATTTTATTTCATTTAGATGAAAAAGTAATAATTACTGCTTGTACTTTATTTAAATTTTTATTCCTTTTGTTTTATTTTTTTAATCTCTAGGGTGTTACAATATTAACTATATCAACTATTGTCCCAAGTCTACGTCCACCAAAATGCACCCCCGGCAGTGGCACCACATGCATACCCGCCTCGGCCAAACAGCTAACGGTCCTGAACTTAGCCCTCTACACGATAGCCCTTGGAACCGGGGGTCTAAAATCGAGCGTATCGGGTTTTGGTTCGGACCAATTCGATGAATCCAACAAGAAAGAGAAGGCTCAAATGGTGAGTTTCTTCAGTTGGTTCTTTTTCTTCATAAATATAGGGTCACTAGGGGCAGTGACCGTACTAGTGTACGTTCAAGACAACGTCGGTCGACCATGGGGTTATGGTATATGCGCATGTGCAATCGTGGTAGCTTTGATGGTGTTTTTGGCTGGTACGAGGAGGTATAGGTTTAAGAAATTGGCGGGGAGTCCATTGACACAGATCGCTACGGTTGTTATTGCCGCTTGGAGGAAGAGGAATTTGGAATTGCCTTCCGATCCTTCACTTTTGTTTACTGTTGATGATATTGTTGATGAAAGCAGTAAGCAGAAAAGGAAGCAGCTGTTGCCTCGCAGCAAGCAGTTCCGGTATGTCTTCCTATACTACGTTTTTGCACTTTAACCTACTGGGAATAACGATACGACCCATTTGTTAACTTGGAAGTGGCAACAAATCGTTGCCTTTTTACTTCATTTTCTAATACCGCCATGGTGGATTGTTTCTTTCATGCGAGTAAATAGAGGGTGATGGTAGGATAGTATAATTAGTCACCAAAAGTTTAATTTAGTATAAATTTACTATTTAAAATTTTCAATAGCAAATTGAATTTTTAATATAATACATGACTTATGTTATTTTTTTTAATAAATAGTTGATGCGACTTTCATACAAAAGTGATAATATTATTTAATAACTTTAGAATGACATATGTCAATATTTTATTGATCATAAAAAATTAATTTTTAAATTTTTTTAATTTTTTATTTAAAAAATAATTTAAAATATTTTATTTATATTTTTAAAATACTTTAATCTGTAATTTTATTATTAAATTAATTTTGTAGACTAATATTTAATTTTTTTTATCAAATTCAAACCACCTATTTATGCAAAAAAATCAATACGGATCATGTATTTATAAATTAATCAAAACACATATCATATTTTTATAATTATCCATTCATGTTATGTATTATCATTTTAAATCTAATTTTAACATTTTGTTTGCTTAAAAATTTTACATCAATAATTTGTATGATTCATCTTTCTCAAACGCACGTCTGGGATTTTGTCGGTTCGCCGTTAATGTTTTGTAGGTTTCATTGCATATTGGCTAAATTATTTATTTTAAATTAAAAGTAGCATATCACACGTGTCATACAAAAAAAATCTCTATGATTGTCTTTTCTCAAGAAAATGAAAACAAAAGAACAAAAAACTATTTTCTGCATGATTATACAAAATCTTGTTTTATCTGTTTTCTTTTCTTTATTGCACAACTTTTAAACAACTGGAAGAGAATATAACATTCATATAATAATATAATATAATGAAGATGAAATTATTTATGGCGGAGGAACTGAGGAGGTAGCCAGACAAGGCACAGCTCATAAATCACTATAAAGGCTCTTTTGGTTCACTTTTTTATGTCCGTTCATAGTTTATGAGAGTGAAGGAGATATTTTCACTTTTTAACAACATGACATATTAGCGTACAGTGAATGGATGCTCCTTGGTAAAAGCTGCTTTTTTACATCCTCAGTCAACGGACAAGCAAAATCTTTCCATTTTGGCTTTGGGGAAAACAAACGACAAAAACAGGCCCCCCACAAGGACGATCTCTTGGAAATTAATGTCACTTTTTGTGAATATGAGTTAAGGGGAATTCAACTACCATGGGACATCCTCCATGAACACTCGCATTCATTGATTGCATGCTGATTGTCTTGTCTTGTCTCGTCGGAGTGTGTGAACTCATGTGGTAATTCAGCTTTCAAACCATAAACTGGGGCCGGGTATAATTGGAAATTGTTTTAACCTTTCAAATTTACTTAGACTTTGTATAATTATATATATGCTCCAAATTGTATAATTGCATTATGCGATAATAAGTACTTTATTTTATGGTAATTCATTTTTTGAGAACATTCTAAGTGTTTATACCATAAACCTACTAGTATGTAATTTAACTTATATACTGTTTATTTTAAGAAAAATCACTTATTAATAGAAAATATTCTACATTAATTTTTTCCCCTAAAAATAGCATTTTTTTTATATATTTTGGTTTTATTTGAAAAAAATATGTTGAAAAGACTTTTTCAATATTTGACATGAATTTTATATAAAGCTTAATATAGTGGGTAAGTAAAATATTATTTATCGAGGAGAGTAATTTAGAAAATAACTTTCTATTCTAAGAAATTAGAAGTAATTTTCCTAAAAATTACGAAAGTTTCTTGTCAAAAGAAAAATGTTTTTCCTTATAAGGAAATAAGATTTTCCACATAAAAGGATGTGCTTTGAAGACAATAAATGAGTGGAATAGGAAAAAAAATGTTTTATGAAAAGCATTTTTCCTAAAATAAATAGGGTTTTGGTATTATGAAAAAGTGAATGTGTTTGCTTTATACTAGATCGGGATAAATATAAGATATGAATTGGAGTAGATCTGAAATAGAGGATAAATAAACGAGTTTGGCGTGTTATTGGATTAAAAAACTAATATCATGTGAATCATAGACCTCCAATGATTTCATATAATGTGGCACCTTCATCTTAGATTTCAAGAATAGTGGGATAGCATATGAGCTGTATATGAATAATGAATCTGCTGTTTCGGTTTCCTAAAAAGAATCCTAGAAATCACCGGTCACTGTCTTCAAATCGAAATTCACGATGCTCACTGTCTTCAGCACACGGTTCTCACCTTCCCCAGCTACAACTTGCTCACCTACCCTCATCCAAATATATAAATATTTATTTAGAAACTTCAAGACTCTGCAGAATCATTTTTTACTCTCTAAGATTCTTTAGATACTATTTTCTCACCACCTACGGTTAGGATGTCTCCTCGTGTTTTCCACCAGGTTCGTATTTGAAAGGCACTTAATTACTTATCGCATTCCTTAGTAAAAATCCAAGAAATTGACGATGGTAATAATACTATTTTAGAGATAAATATTATACAACACAAAATTAATAAAACAAGTCATATTTCTATATATATATATATATATATAAACAGCAATGATGATTTTTGCTATAAAAATTTCATTTTAAAGTCAAAAGTTCTATATTTAATGCTCAGTTTTATTTTTTTTATAGTGTAAGTACATTTCTTTTAGCTCATAAGTTGTAGGTTTTTTTTTTTTTTTTCAATTACACCAAATTTTCTAATATTATATTTGTAATAAATTAAAAAGTTGGTACAATTGCTTTAACAAAAAATTCTACATTATAAACTGAATGGAAGATGCTTATGGAAATTAAGTACAATAAACCTACCAAGTTACTTTCATGATCTTAAATTTGCAATACACATTAAACAAACCGAATAATATACTACTTTATCCTTTGTTCGTAAACTTTTCACGTGTTTCCTTTATTATGTTGATTCTATTGAGTTATTTCTCTATTCAATAGTTTTATTTAATTCTATAGTAGATTGATTTTTAACCGATTATTTCTGACACTAGGTTAAAATCTAGTTGATAAACAAATTCACATTCGGCCCCACCACACCCCCCCCCCCCCCCCAAAAAAAAAAAAAAACAAACAAATTCAATCATGCCATGTTCCACTTGGACCATGTTCCATGAAAACATGACATTACACAAACAGCTCATTGAATGTACGTGAATGCATAATTGGCTATGTGGCGTGTCCCATAAATAATATTGCACCATGATTGTATTTGATCATATCTTATAACAGCTATTATTGATTCTTGATGGATTATTTCCTTCATGTAGTTTCTTGGACAAGGCAGCAATCAAGGACCCAGGTATGCCACCAAGGTGACTGCTGCGGACAAATGGATCTTATCAACCCTAACCGATGTGGAAGAAGTAAAAATGGTGATTAGGATGTTGCCAATTTGGGCCACCACCATAATGTTTTGGACCATCCATGCACAAATGACCACATTCTCAGTCTCACAAGCAACCACCATGGACCGCCACATTGGAAAATCATTCCAAATCCCAGCTGCATCACTAACCGTGTTTTACGTAGGTAGCATTCTCTTGACAGTTGCAATTTATGACAAAATCATAGCCCATTATAAGAAAATTGCTTAAAAACCCATACGGTTTGACCCCATTGCAACGAATTGGAACTGGTCTAGTCTTTTCGATATTTTCAATGGTGGCTGCAGCCCTAATCGAGATTAAGCGCCTACACGTTGCTCACTCTCACAATTCAATAAAGGATCACTCAACTCTAGTGCCATTAACTGTGTTCGTGTTAGTGCCTCAAAATTTGTTACTCGGTACAGGTGAAGCATTCATCTATACTGGGCAACTTGATTTCTTCCTGAGGGAATGCCCTAAGGGAATGAAGACTATGAGCACAGGATTGTTTTTAAGCACACTTTCATTAGGATTTTTCGTTAGCTCGGTATTGGTGACTCTAGTGCACAAATTGACTGGGAACAGTAAGCCATGGTTAGCTAATAATCTTAACCAAGGGAGATTATATGATTTCTATTGGCTGTTGGCAATTCTAAGTGCTATCAACTTCCTAGTCTTTGTGTTATGTGCTAAATGGTATGTGTACAAGGATAAAAGGTTGGCTGAAGAGGGATTCGAGCTTGAAGAAGTGGAAGAGATTTGCCATGTGTAGAAAGTTGTTACAAAGGACTTTCTATTTTAGTCTCAAGGCAAAGTATATTTTATAGATTGGCAACTGGGTCGATGTATTTTTTTTTTCGAGTTTTTTTTTTTCCTTTTTTTTCTCCCTTCCATGTATAAAAAGAGTATGCAAAAGAAGATGTTTGTCATAAAATCATCCATAATAGTGGATGACAAAGAAAAGAATGAAGATGATAAAATAATACATACTGTTCTTGGTTTGACATAAATATTTATTCTCTTAATTTACTTAAATAGTTATTATCTTAGTATTTATGCTTTATTGTGATAGATTATCTATTTAAAACTAAATGTTTTAAATTTGTTAGAACGTTTGCACTATCTTCTATGGTTAATCGATGTTTCTCTTCCATTTTCTTATCCCACTAAATAACACAGACAAAATAATTGCATTCGCCGGTTCCAAAAGTCTCTTTCTTCCACGCTAAATCCTTGGTACTTATAATAGCAAAGCAAAATCAAGGCAAAGATATTAAAATTTAAGAAATAGTTTGAAGGAAACGGTGAATCCTCTATGGTTAATTTTTAATATAGCAATATGGACTTAATCTTAACTTTATTCTATCAGTTGTCCAATTCATGGGTCCTTCTATTATACTAGCAACCTATGACCCATACGTCCTTGCAGTTTTTCCAAATTGTGGTTCTTAGTTCGTTCATTTGTTGACCATTGCGTCTGTGGCTATCCCCGTACCTAATCATAGACCCTCATTTATCAACTTCCCTGACTATTATGTACATCGCACGCGTGTATGTATGCTTATATAAACAAAAACCTACTCATCGGGACATATTAGCTCAGTAATTAGGCTAGAATTTGCTAAATAAACACGGAACATATTAGTGGGTCTTGAGAATTGGCCACTATTTTCATTTTCTTTAAAGTTAAGTGTGGTTATAAGGTGTTACCTGTGCCTCTGCTATTGTATGTTAAAGGTAGAAGATATATTTTTCAAATGTACGTACGTATGTATATACATATATATATATATACATACACACACTTGTGGTATGCTATTTCGTGAATTACTTTCGTCTACTATACACTAGCTTGCTTGTGATAGGTGTACTGAACCAACGCTCGAGCGGAATTAAAAATTTGAAAATCAATACTCAGAACACATCTGATAGGGCTAATATCACATCCAATACTTAAATTGTGGCTAGTTTTTCAATATGCTACATATATTTTGAAATTATTATATATCTAATTAGATATTTTAAGGTCATTTACACTATCTATGTCAACTCTATATTATACGGTCTATCTAATTAACTTTTTTAAGCTAGCTACTATGTGTTTTAAGCAATTATTTTGGTAAAGATATTTCATTTAGAATATACAATTTTTAGACAATCATGGACCATCACCTATATTAATTCCGCTATGTAACACATAGTTTCCACATTTATTTATATTCAAAATAGAATATTTTTATTAAGGATATTCATTTAGGATACATGATGGTCCATAATTTATTTAAAGTGAAAAAAAAAAATCAACTGGATTGATAATTTTAGATGGAGTCAATTTAGGTAGTACCATTGACCTTTAAAGTTTAATCATATACTAAAATTAGTATTATAGAAATTTAAGTTAGTTAAAAAATCAACTTAAATTCATGCAGCAAATTCAAAATTATCCTATCTTATAGCATAGTCAGTTGTTTTTACAAAGTGAGCCACCATTTAGGTGAAGGTCCCAGTACAAAATAGATCATATAGTAATGTTGCACAAATTATCTACCATGTCAAAGGTCAGTTTGCATTGTCTAATTTTTATTTATATTATATTTGTTTGATATGTTTATGAGTAAAACTGTCAATTTTTTATCGATATTTTTTGCTTGACAAATATATGTTTGGAAATGAAAAAAAAAATGATACCAAAATAACCAAAATATAATAAAACAAACAAAATTGATTGGTTAATGGAAGCGCATAATTTATCAGCTGTGTAGTCATTAAAATTCCCTTCCCCATTAGGATTATACGTGTAGAGTTAAAAAATTAATCATGATGTTGAACTTTTGCATTGTATATGAAAGTAAATATTTTCTTGCATTATCCCGACCACTTACTAAATTTAACGATCTATGAATGTTAAATTTAGTATTGGAACTTTATGTAAAAATTCAATTTGATATATAAATTTTGAAATGGTTAATTTAATATCTAACTAAACTTTTTATGACTATTTTTACTATCCCTTAATATTGTTTTCCTTGTTTGTTGACTTGGAGAAGACAATCTATAATTTTTAGTTCTTCTCCTAATATTGTCTAGCATTTATAATAGGCTACTTCTTCCACTTACTGAATTTAACAAAAGGTAGATGCCAAATTTGGTATTTGAACTTTATTCAAATATTCAATTTGATATTCAAATTTTTATATAGTCAATTTAATACATAATCAAACTTTTTGTAGTTATTTTTACTATCTCCTTAATACTGTTTTCCTTGTATGTTGAGGCAGAAGAGATGCTTTATCATTGAATTTTTCGTACTTTTCCTAACATCGTCTAGCAATAGTGATAGGCGACTGCTTCCACTTTAGAAAATAGGGTATGCGATATTAATGAGATGATAAAAATAATCATAAAAAATTTGATTTTATCAAATTTACGTCTTCAATTCAAATACTAAATTAAACTACCAAATTTGATAATATCCCATTATGAAAGGCTATAAAAGTCAAATTGTCTTCCGAGAAAGGATTGTATGTCGATAAATCACTTCCTTCGGTCGGTTGTTGAGTTGTTGCTCTTTTGTGCAATTGCGTTGAGCCTTATAAATCAACAGTGTACTAACAACGCCCCAACACATGTAAAGCAGTCAATCTCTCTCTCTCTCTCTCAATAATCTCATGAGTCATGACATAGCAAGGACGATGATAGTGCCCTAGAACATGGATCAATTGTTAATTTAAAAGCATGTTCGGGCCAAACTACAAGATTGCAACTTTTCAACCAACAAAAGCTAGAGGATTATGTTGATGGATTTGATATTGCAAACCATAATTTCATATCTTCTTCTCATTGCAATGATAGAATAACATTTGTCCAAATGAAAAAAGTTGGTGTTAACCGGTGATTTGCTCCCTCTCTTTTACAATATCTAAGATAATGGTAAGATCACTACCATGTTATATTGAATTAAAATTAAAATAAGAAATTTATAATCAAAGTTAATAAACAGTAATAAATCATGTAATATAGTATAGAAGATAAAAATAAAAGTCGTATCAATAGGGATCAGGTTCTAAATATTAGTTGTGATCACTTCTAGCTAGGCGATTGAATAACAATGAATTTAAAAAAAAAATGTAGACTACAAATTAAATCTAATACTTACCATACTCCACAAGACAGAAAATAAATAAACTAAGCATCTCGCATATTGCCAAGGCTATTCTTTAGACAAACACATATGCATTTGGTATATACTAAGATTAATTAACTCTAGTTTCATTCTATTCATCACAAGCTACTTTCTTTTAAGTCGCCAAGACTCCACCTTCTAATTTGTTTTTACCTTTAAGTATTGGTGTCTTTCAAGCTTGTGGCCCGGAATCTTTAGTGTTTTATATACAAAATTAAAAAAAAAAAAAAAAAGTCGGCATGTCACTTTCACAAGAAAGGAAAAAATAATAATAACCAGAAGAAGATATAATCCCGGAGATTCTTCCTAACTAAAAAGTTAAATCCTTATGGAAATAAAAGATATCAAAGATAAGATTACATAGCATAAGTCCAAATTTTTCTAAACATGGTTATATTACTTTAACTTTTAAGTGTCGTGTGAACCATAAAAAAAAAAATTATATGAAATGAGCCGCATAATAAATATAAAACTCTAGATTTTACTTAAAGCTAATCTTTATGAGATTTGAAACCTAAATCTTGTCTTTAATATTATTGTCTTGAAATAATTAATGATTTTTTTATATTAAGTAATGTTTGTCTGATATCATAAATTTTTTACCTCACATACATTTTAATTCTCACAATCTACACTTGAATTTCTTTCAAAACTATTCAAATACCTAGCAAAATCTCTCTTACTGGAAAACACATGGAGAGGATAAACTTGTCCAATTTTCATAATGTTTTATTCATTAATTGCTAGAAGTTACATTTTCAAACTAAGTACATTTTATTCTCTCTTGCATACAAAAGAAACAACTGGAATTTGAAAATTTACACCAACTGTACGTCATCGTCACCAAAAGATAAACACAATTTTCTTGAAATATGCTATACTAATATGATTTAATATAATTATTACAATATCTCATTTATTAAACACAAAACTAAATATTCGGCCAAAAAACACAAAACTAAATAAGTAAAACTCAATCCGTCTTTCTCCTTTCATTCATGTCAACAACAAAAACACATAAACCACTTCTCCAAATTATCACTTTCAACATTAGAAAAGTTCTGTAAGAAATCACCCATAAACATTACCCCCAGCATTTTTGAAGCGGTAGGTGAAGAAGTCACACAAAAGCAATGAATCAAATCAAGGTAAATTTTATCTGTCTCAAAATTTATTGTAGTTTATCTTTACAAATTACACTAGTATACATGTATATTTTACTACCTAAAAAATATAACATTAAGTTTAGTAGATATAATAAGTTAATGAACTTTCTAAACTTATCAAAAAATAATAGAAGTATTTGCACACTTAACTTTGTGAATTTGATCATGTATAGAGTTTTGGTACATCTACTGAATGCTTATCAATAGGTGTATCTTTACTTAACAAAAACAAAAATAATAGTTTATGTAGTAGACCAAAGAAAATGTACAATAAACACTTTAACTTTTAATCAAATGAAAGGATGATAGATCTAAGTTTAACCATTAAACTTGCCAAACATAGTTACATCTGAATTAGTTATCATAGAACGATTCATGGCAATGCTTCAACCCGTGAAATAATCTTAGAAGAATTTAGTTTTGTTAACCGAAGTAGAACTTACCTATGGTTTTTGCACACAATGGAATCACGGCCATAATAACACCCATGATTTCAAGTCGCGGTTGACTTTGAATGCTTATGATTGAAATCGAGGGAAGTGGAGTTTGAACGTAACTTCAACCGTGATAAAGGTCGTGCCCATGGTTTACCCCATGATTAAAGCTGTGTGATACACAAACAAAAATTATCACCTTGATCATGCCTGCGATCAATTGCCTTGTCTACTTAAGGCCTAGAATACGCCTAATATTTACTCCTCACAAGCAAACTTTTGTAAAATTATAACAACTTTTCCATCATATTTCCAAATGATAAAAAGACAAATAAATTAAGGAAATTACAACACATATATAGGACACTTAAAGTACTAAGAGGAATTACTTAGTTGTATACTTAGTAATGTATGTTTGTTATCTTATAGAAAGGATAAACCAATATCTAGATTTTCTAATAGATTATTAGAATGACTAAGCAAGATGCACGAGTGAGTAGCTCTGATCATTTCACATTGATTGTGTCTGTAATATAGTGGCATATGTTCTAATGTATAATTAAAACTAACTATGTGTATAGGGATTGGGAATAGTGCATATTGTATGCTATTTGAATAAATGACAGGTTTTAATATTAAAAGTGATAATCACTAGCTTGATACTAATTGTGTAATGAGTATTGAGGATAGTTTGAGAATTTTATGATCATTAAGTAATTTGACATAAATTCTAATCAACTATTAAATGAAATGGACATGCATTGCATGACTACATAAACTATATTTAAATGGTGATTCTATTACGTATTAGCATTTTAGTTTTATGGTATTGTTGAGTTTTCCCAATAAAGAAAAATAAAATTCCAATCCTGCATAAGGTTACTATTGTTATGCTCGATTCAATGGGAACTAAGCAGGCATCGAAAGGAACATCGCCTGTAGTGTTGATATGAAATGGCTAATACTTAGTGGAGTTTTTATATTATAAGGTTAAGTTGAGCTATAAGATATGTCAATATGAACTAATAAGAGAAGATGAATAATACTCCTCTTTCCTTAGTTTTTAGTCTGTCTCGGATAATGATTACTTGTTGACTAGTTCTTGAAACATCAATAGGATAGTGGAAATCTACACCATATTTGGATTTCAATTGTCCATGCTTGGATTAGATGCATATGTTTGATTGTTGCATTACATATGCTTATTAATTAAACTTGCTTGACATTTGTTGGATTTGTGTTAAGAATTGGTTATTCACTAGGCTGTGGTTTACTCACTCTCTATAGATTTGCTTGGTTACAAGAATTATTAGAGCTAACCTACACTTAGAAGTTGATGCTAGTATAAGTTAGCAATGAAGTCAAGACATGGGTTGGAAAGATTATAGAATTATGTGTAAAGATCAACTAAGACTAGCATTTTGTGTAGTTATGATGTAATGACCAAGAATTTAATGTAAGTTGTATGTAATGTTATTCTTGTATGTGATCTATATGTATGTAATATTTCTTATTCCAAATAACCTTACAATCGTATTATAACTATGTGCGCCACAAAGTATTCTACCTGTACGATTTTAGTCCACAAATTTTCTCCCAACGATTTAAACTCCCTCTCTCTTTTAATTACAACTTATGTTCTCACACATCCCCTCCACACACGTTTCTCCATCTCTCCTATTATCCCATATTTTTATATTTTTACACTTTCTTGTAATAACTCTCATAATCTGTCATGCCATTCATTATCTTGGTTAGAGAACCTTTCCCTTATTATTTCTTCAGCTTATTTATTTGAAGTTAAAAGTTTGATTTAGGTGCCTCCAATTAAGGGGTAACTAGATAAAGGAGTAAAATTTAAGATTTTTTTTTTCTTTTTGGATATGTAGATTTTTCAATTGAATGGTTATATGTCCTTTTATTATATCATCATGATATTAAAATTTTGAGGTTTAGATTTCCATTAATTTTTCTATATGATTGAAAGTATTTTGTGCTTTTGTCTGCATGGGTTTTACTTTTGTCAATTAATTCAATGTAGAACTTGTTGATACTTACTACCTGATGTTTGCTTTAATGCTTATTTGGAAATGGAGATATTAATCATATTAAGCTGTAGTTGTGAAAGAAAATTAGAGCTATTTATCTAGATTTGGGTTTTTAATTCTTAGGTTTGGTAAATTTTCCTACTTTGAACTGTGGGAATGAAAAAAAAAAAAGATTCTTGATTTGATTTGATATGCCATGCCATTTTTGCTATTTCTTTTATTTAGTCAGACATATAAGATTCTATATCTTACTTAGAGTGCTTTTATTTAATCCTTGAAACTGTATATGCCTTTTTATCTAGGATGTTAGGACACGTTTTTATCTCTCTAGACAAATAGTTAGGGAAGGATATGTGAGTTTTACGGCCGTTAGGCAATGAATATTAATTGATACCCTTTACAAATGATTCTTTTATTTGTTTCCTTCTTTATACTTTTATTTATTTATTTATTCTTTTGGCAAGGTAAGAGATTTGCCTCCGCTATTCTTAAGATGAGGCAAGAGAATCAAATCCGAAATTTTGTGGCTCTGCAACCACAAAACTTAATTAAAAGGAAAAAAAAAAAAAAAGAAAAAGGCATTGTAATAAATGTTTCCTGTAACCACGTTGTAATATGTAAAATTCTAAGAGCCATGATAATTGCACAAAATTAATCTCATAATTTATGTTAGCATTAGTAGTCAGTACTAGTGGAGTTAGATTTAAACTTTGAGCTTGTTTGTTCTATAGTTACCATCTAGAGTTGTTCATAAAGGATATGATTCTTGGATTGCAAATTTAGACCTTGATAATGAGGACTATAGGACAATGGTCATGCTAATTGTATTTGGAAGTATGAATGAATCGTCAACTTGATTTACTATGGATTATAGAATAAGAACATATTCTAGCCACCACCCATTGTTAATTTTCCATTCCCTATGTTAGAAGACCCAACAAGTGTAGCCAATTATGTTAGCTAATTTCATAATAAGAATGATGTGTTCATCCATTGGCTTTTTATTTTTGTAGGGTCCGAATGTTATTAATGCTAGTCTCAAGCTAAGGAATGTGAAGAAAGTTGCTGTTATAGGTAGAGGTCTTACAAAATTTAGCATAGCTGCAACTCTTATACTGAGCAACATACATGTTTTAAGAGAAATTAATTCTGAGTATCTTCTAAAGGGTATAAAGCCAATAGAAGTTAATATGTTCATCGCTGGGTTTCTATGATGTTGAACTATTTTAAGCCCTTATTCACGTGACATTGTCGAGCCGGGATTTTTTCCACTATCTGATCTGGTTCATTTCTCCTAACTCGATTCACATTAAACCCACACCCATTTAACATGAATCCTCGACTAGGGTTAAAAGAAATTTTTAAAAAAATTTAGAGTCGCCACCCGATATAAATCGGGAAAAAATAAAAAGCTAGGATCAATGGGTCGGTTGATCCTAACTTAGCTACTAGTCTACGAAAATTTGATTTAAAAAAAATCAACTTTTAAAACCAGATATCATGGATTCGGGGGCTAACCTATTAAAACCAAATTGGTTACCACTTTTGGAATTTTAAATTTATAATCTATCGTTTATATACTCAAAAAAAAAATCAAATAATATATTACAACAGAAATATTTACAAGTCAAATCATTTATTTTTATTTTTTATGTGCTTTTCTTCATTTTTATTTTTTTATTATTTTTTAGAACATAAACATCAACAAAATATCTTACATTTACAAAATATTTATTTACTAAAAAGAAAAAAACATTTTTTTTATTTTTTAATATCGCCCCGCAGGTACCTACGTACTCGCTAATCGAGATCAGACAAAACGTAGTTCTTTTAAAAAAGAACTTAATTTGTTGATCAATTTTAATTTTCTGAACTCTTTTCATTTTAAGTTCATTAAATTTTGAATTTTTTGTGAAAACCATTTTCGATGATCCTATGATCTAATCAATTGTTTTTTTTTATTTCATGAAAACATAATTTTTCTAAGCCCAAAAATCATTTTTTTTTTAGAAATTTTGTTCTTTGGAAAATCCAATTTTATTATTTTTATTTATTTTTTTACATTTTTTTTTAAAATCATCACATAAATTCACAATATATCCAGAATATATTAAAAAATATTAAAATCATTTGTCATGCATTAAATATGCATTTTCTAAAGCAATTTATGTATAAATACACATTAAAAATATTTAAAAATATTAAAAATATCAAAAAAAATAAATTTATATAAAAAATAAATATTTTGATTTTTCTGTATTTTTCTGAATTTTTCTGAATTTTTTTATGAATTTTTATGAATTTTTTACTATTTTTTATTATTTTCTGAAATTAATTATATAATAAACTATTAATAAAATAATGCAGATTTACCTGGACCGTCGGATGAAGCGGATGAGATCTGGAGCGTCGATCTCGCTGACCGATCTGGATCGTCTGATCTTGTTGACTCGATCTGAGCCGTCTGATCGCTTGATGAAATCTGGGCCGTCTGATTGCTTGATTAAATCTGGACCGTCTGATTGCTTGATGAAATCTGGGCCGTCTGATCTCTTGATTGAATCTGGACCGTCTGATCTGTTTGATGAAATCTGGGCCGTTGATCTGCTTGATCAAATCTGGACCGTTGATCTGCCTGATGAAATCTGGACCGTCTGATCAGAGTTGACCGTTGACCGATGACCGACGACCGTTGACCGATGACCGATCGGGTTGGATTCGGATCTTCGGGTCGGATCTCGGAGCTCCGGCGGGTGAAGAAGACGATGACGCGACTTTTCGGGGCGGATTCCGGTGGCTCCGGTGGTCCTCGGTGGCTGGAAGCTTGTCGGCCCGACTCCTGTTGCGACGGCACGTCCTTTAGTGGTGGTGGCGTTCACTCAGAACGACGGCAAGGGGCAGCTCCGGTGGTGGTTGTACGGCGGCGTTTGAAGAACAAAATAAAAAAAAATTTTCAGAGAGAAATCCGATCAATTCGAACAAATCTAAGCACACTAAATCATCCAAATAAAGTTTCTAATATTGTTACAACACTCAATTTGGATTAAATCTGATCCAATCAATTCGAATTTGAAAAATTCGAATTCTATACCCTAATTTCAAAAATTTCGAATTGGCTTTGCTATGTATGTGTTCTTCTGAAATTGACTTGTGCCTTTTGCTCCTAGGACCTCCTATTTATAGGTTGCAAGCTCAATTTTCAGTTTCGAACAGTTTCAAAAATGAATTGATTTTTGCCCCTTGATTTTTCACGAATTTAATTGGAAAATCCATGATTAAATTGTTTGAAACTGATGAATTGATGATTGTTTTCATATTCCATGCCAGATTCATCCACTCAATTTTTGTAACTCCTCATTCATGTGCAATTGAATGCTTTATACATTGAATTTTGTAACTTTTGGGTTGTTTTTTGCACTAATCTTTCATATTTTGTAACCACTTTGCAATCCCATCATCAATTTTGACAATCAATGATGTTTTGTCAGTTAAAAACTGATGCAAAGTAAGGCAAAAGTCACATTTGAGGAAAATGAAAAGACAAAAATGATAAAAAAGGCAAAAATTTGCCTTTGCTAGGGTTTGAACCTGTGTCCTTGAACTTGAGTGTGTTTTTGGGTCCATATGTTTAACCAACAGGCCATTTGGCCTGTGCCTTGATCACTTAGCCAATTTCATCAATACTTAAGGCTTTTTGGAAAAAAAATTAGTTTAATTAAATTTTAAGCCTTAATTAATTGGGCAAAAATTGGGTGTCTACAGCTGCCCCTCTTTGTGGTAAAGTTTGAACAAAACTTTTGCCACAAAGACAAAAAGACAACCAATTTTGCTTAGCTTCTTCTATTTAGACTTAGAGATTTGCTAGG
Source organism: Combretum micranthum (assembly GCA_024138025.1). Classification (NCBI taxonomy): domain Eukaryota; kingdom Viridiplantae; phylum Streptophyta; class Magnoliopsida; order Myrtales; family Combretaceae; genus Combretum; species Combretum micranthum. The sequence continues at coordinate 12,227 of JAMXBD010002713.1, read as the reverse complement.
TCAACTGTCGAACCTAAACTTTAATTTGGTCATTTGCCGGACCAATGGGCTTTGGTTTGGTCATTTGCCGGACCAATGGGCTTTGGTCATTTGCCGGACCAATGGGCTTTGGTTTCCATCTGGAATGGATGGATTTCTAACTTCTGTCTTGATCATATTTTTCTAGTAAATGAATTTCTGAACTTTGTCTTGATCACCATCTTGAGCGGATGAATTTCTGAATTTTGTCTTGATCACCATCTTCAATTGATGGGTTTCTGAATTTTGTCACCATCTCGAAAGGATGGATTTTGGGTCACCATCTCGAAAGGATGGATTTTGAGTCTGGGTAGTACTAGACTATCTGTCTAGACTGAGGGGTATTTGTGATTTTTCAATCCACTGGGGGTTTCTTTCTCTTTCTCTTTTTCTTTTTCTTCCTTTCTCTCTTTTTTTTTTTTCTTTTTTTTCTTCTTTTTTTTTCTTTTTTTTTTCTTTCTTCTTTTTTTTTTTCTCTTTTTTTTTCAATCCAACATGCTTCAATTAGTTATTCTTGCAGTAATATTTTCTTTTAAAATAAAACAATCAATAGACCAAACTGTATAAATGCATTCATTCAGTATTATAAGATGCTCAAACTTCTTTGTCTGATGATTCAAATGGTGTTTGGCTGGAAATTTATTCAGAAGAATTTTGTGGGTAGGCTTCAAAGAATTTCAGGCTTTGATTCGACTTCAAAGAATTTCAGGCTTTGATTCGACTTCAAAGAATTTCAGGCTTTGATTTGACTTCAGAGAATTTCACGAATATCAACTTTGCTTATAATTAATTAAAATAAAATCAATTGATCACTTGAAATGACAAACTTTATTGATCAAGGATAATAACTTTACAGCATCTGAGTTCACAGGATCCTTTAAATTGGGTCCATCCATTTGGGAAAGGATTAATGCTCCTCCCGATAAGACCTTCTTCACTATATATGGTCCTTCATAATTTGGTGTGAACTTCCCTCTGGAATCTTGCACATTTGGCAGCATTTTTCTCAAAACCAAATCACCTTCTTGGAAATTTCTTGGCTTAACCTTCTTGTTAAATGCTCTAGCCATCCTTTGTTGATATAATTGCCCATGACACATGGGTTAATCTTTTTTCATCTAAAAGATTTAACTGTTCAACCTTTGTCTAACCCATTCAGCTTCTTCGAGCTCTGTTTCAGCCAATACTCGAGCGAAGGAATTTCAACTTCTACTGGTAAAACAGCTTCAGTTCCATATACCAGGGAATAGGGCGTTGCCCCAGTTGACACTCTTACAGAGGTTCGATATGCCATTAATGCTAATGGGAGCATTTCATGCCAATCTTGTATGCAATCGTCATCTTCTCAATGATTCTCTTGATGTTTTTGTTGGCGGCTTCTACTGCTCCATTCATCTGTGGGCGATATGGAGTGGAATTCCGGTGTTTAATCTTGAATTGCTGACATAAATCAGTCATTGCATTGTTGTTCAAATTTGTACCATTATCGGTAATGATACTTTCTGGAGTTCCATATCGAGCAATGATATCTCTTTTGATGAATCGCACCACAACGGCTTTTGTCACACTGGCGTATGAAGCAGCTTCAACCCACTTGGTGAAGTAATCGATTGCAACTAGTATGAATCGATGACCATTTGAAGCTTTTGGCGATATTGGCCCGATTACGTCTATTCCCCACATTGAGAACGGCCATGGTGTTGACATTGACTGTAATTCCTTTGGAGGAGCATTTATCTTGTTTGCGTAAATTTGACATAGATGACAAGATCTCACATGTTTGATACAGTCTGATTCCATGGTTAACCAGAAATATCCTAGCCTCATAATCTTTTTAGCTAGCATATATCCGTTCATATGAGGTCCACATACTCCCTCATGAACTTCTTCCATTAATTTTTGAGCTTCTTTTCATCTACACATCTCAAGGGTTGTATCAAATGACCTTCTGTATAAGGTATCTCCACTTAACAAGAAATGACTTGCCAGACGTCTCAATGATTTTGATCCTTTTTTGTAGCACACTCAGGATAATCACCTGTTTGCAAGAAAATTTTGATATCTTGAAACCATGGTTCATTTGATTCAATCACAGCACAGAACGCGGGTTCACTTCTTATTCGGACTTGCAAAGGTTGTATTCTTACTCCTTCAGTGAATTGGATCAAAGAGGCCAGAGTAGCCAATGCATCAGCAAATTGATTCTGAGTTCTCGGCACATAAGTGAAGGAAATTTCTTTGAACCTTCCTGTTAACTCAGCCAAGTGATTATGATAAGGAATCAACTTGGGATCCTTAGTTTTGAACTCGCCTCGAGTTTGGAAAATGATAAGTGATGAATCTCCAAACACTTCGAGCTCCTCAATATTCATTTGAATTGCCATTTCTAATCCCATGATGCATGCCTCGTATTCCGCTACATTATTTGTGTAAGGAAACATTAATCTGGCTGATGCCGGGAACTGTTCTTCTTTTGGTGAGATAAGGACTGCCCCTATTCCACACCCTTATACGTTGGCTGCTCCATCGAAATACAACTTCCAATTGTTGTTTTCGGCTTCTGTTTCTGTTATTCTGATGCCTTCATCTGGAAACTGATCTTGTTCCTTTAATTCTTCGTCATCAACTGGGCTTTCTGCGAGTTGATCAGCTAAAACTTGTCCTTTGACTGAACTTTGATTCACATAAATGATATCAAATTCAGAAAGTAGCATCTGCCATTTCGAGATTCGACCTACTAAAGCCGGTTTGCGTGCCAAGTATCGCAATGGATCATGCTTCGTAATCAACTCGATCGAGTAGAAGAGCGTATACTGCCTAAGCCTGTGCATAACCCATACTAATGCACAGCAGGTCTTTTCTATCTCTGAATACTTTTGTTCTCCATTCGAGAATTTCTTGCTTAAGTAGTAAACAGCTCTTTCTTTTCCTTCCTCATCTTTTTGCCCCACACAACCCATAGATTCAGGAAGAATTGTCAAGTACAAGAACAATGGCTTCCCCGGTTTTGGAGTAACCAGTACTGGTGGATTTGTCAGATACTGCTTTATCCGATTAAAGGCTTTTTCACATTCGTCATTCCATTCAATTAGGGCATTCTTCTTTAGCAGTTTAAACAGCGGTTGGCACTTATCAGTCAGCTGTGATATGAATCGAGCAATGTAATTCAACCTTCCCAAGAGGCCTCTGATTTCCTTTAATGTTTTTGGTGGAGGCAAATCCTGAATCGCCTTGACTTTATCAGGATCGATTTCTATCCCCTTTTGGCTAACCATGAATCCTAATAATTTTCCAGATGTCACTCCGAAAGTGCATTTTTCTGGATTCAATTTCAACTGGAACTTCCTTAATCTTTCAAAAAGCTTCCTTAACACCACTACATGATCATCTCCTTCCTTTGTCTTGGCGATCATATCATCTACATATACTTCCACCTCTTTGTGCATCATATCATGAAGTATAGCAAGCATTGCTCGTTGATAAGTTGCCCCGGCATTCTTGAGACCGAAAGGCATGACCTTGTAACAAAAAGTTCCCCAGGCTGTAACAAATGTGGTTTTGACCTTATCTTCTTCGGCCATTAATATCTGATTATACCCTGAAAATCCATCCATGAATGAAAATAGATGATTTCCAGCGGTATTGTCTACTAAAACATCGATGTGAGGCAACGGGAAATTATCTTTCGGGGTTGCTTTGTTTAGATCTCTGAAATCCACACAGATTCTTACTTTCCCGTTTTTCTTAAGTACTGGTACTATATTTGATACCCAATCCGAATAATCAGAAACCTCGATGAATCCTACTTCAAGCAGCTTTTTTACTTCATCCTTGATTTGGAGGAGCAAATCCGGCCTAAATCGCCTTAATTTTTGCTTTATAGGTTTAAAATCCTCCTTTGTTGGCAATTTGTGAACCACAATGGATGGGTCTAAACCAGGCATATCGCTATACGACCATGCAAAAACATCCAAGTATTCGGCTAATAACTTGGTTAAATCTTGTGCCGTGCTCTCAGGCAATTTTCCCCCTATCCTCAGATTCCTAGGGTTTTCACTTGTTCCCAAATTAATCACTTCAATGGTTTCGGGAATTTCAATCCTTCCTTGTTCAAAATTCTGCCAAATTTCTTGTGTTCTAAATTGATAATCAATATCATCTTCAACATCTAACCCAGTAGAGTTAGAGGTGATATTGATATTTTCATTAATTATACGCGCGAGATATCCCTGAACTTCATCACAATTGTCGAATCTGGTTGAATATGAATGAGGAATGTATGAGAATATGTGAAAACACAAATGGAAATAAATTTTATTAAACTGGGACGGTGTTTAAGTACACTTATTTGAGCATCACATAATACTGAAAAACACAAAATACTAATCTAGTCTTAGATAAGTTCTTACTTAAAAGACTTAATACTAGCGCAAGGCATAGAGAACCAATTTCTCAAGATCATTCTTTGGATGAAGCATCTTCTTTGATATCATCTGGCTGCTGGATATGATGTGGCTTTGGAAAGGAATGGCTGATGTGAGGAATTTTGATGATTGGATCATATTCCTTGTCGAGCTTCCTTCTTCTCATTTGGTTTTTCATTTCCACCACTTCAGCACAAGTGGGGGAATAACCCAGTCCAAAGGTTCCCACCTGAGTTTCTTTCTCATCATCATCATACAGACTTCATCAAACATTTGGAGCCCGAAGTCTTCTTCTCCTTCTTTTCCAATGTAAGGGACAGCTGTCTCCTTGTAAATGGCATAATCCTGTTCTCCCATAACAGTGATGAGTTGACCATTGGTTATGAACTTAACTTTCTGGTGCAGGCTTGATGGTATTGCTCTGGCAGCATGGATCCATGGTCTTCCCAACAGCAGATTGAATGTTCTGGGGATCAATCACTTGAAAAGGAATAATGAAAGTTTGAGGCCCGATGGTGACTTCTAACTCCACTTCACCTATTATATCTCTTTTTGACCCATCAAAAGCACGAACCACAATAGAGCTTGGTTTGATGTCTGACGGTTCAATTTCCAATAAGCTCAAAGTGGCTAAGGGGCACACATTCAAAGAGGATCCATTGTCAACTAATACTCGAGAGACGATCTTTCCACAGCTTTTGACTACGATGAATAGGGCTTGTTATGTTGATCCCTTCCTCTCCCAGTTCTTCAGATGAGAAAATGATTTGCTCATTTGCAAAGATTGAGTTGATGATATGCCCCAAGGCTTCTTCTGATACACCTTCTGGAACTTTACTTCTTCTAAGGCTTTGAAAAGAGCCTCACGGTGTACATTAGAGATCAGCAGACTCATGAGCGATATTTGGGCAGGTATTTTGGCCAACTGCTCGACAACCTTGTATTCACTTGCTTTCATCAGTTTTGCCAATGCTGACTTCTCTTCATCTTTCTTCCTTCTTCATTTTGCTGCTGTGGCATATTCACAGTTGCATTCTTCCCGGTGACTCATAAACTCTTCCTGAGCGAGTAAGGCCACCAACCATGGCCATTGAAGCATGATTTACCGCTTATAATCAAATGGAGCGGCTTTATAATCATTCACAGCAAGGGGTATGTGAAAGGTATAGTTCTTAGGCTTTGATGAAGTTGATCCATCTTCACTACCTTTGCCTATTTCGATTTTGATGGATCTAGGTCCACCTTCGATCATACCCACAAACTCGTCTTCTTTTGCTTTCTTATCTTCCTCTTCAAATTCTGGACCCCATCCAGTTGGAGGAGCGTCAGCATAGACACGGGGCTCAAACCAGTAATCCATTAAATACTGGTATTTTCCATCATTTCCCAGGGTTCCAATGGTTGGATCTCCAGCCTGATACCTTTCCCATAACTCAGCCTGTGTGCTCGATCTCCTTGGTTTCGGGATCAACATTTCCAGAATCTCTTCTTTTTTAATAGTTCCTCCTTGTAGTAGCTTGTAAATAGCAGGCCTGGTTTTGGTGCGGTCTCTTAAATTCATATTGAGCAAATGACCCTTCTGGCGAAGGTTCCATGCTACTTGTTCTATGGTGATTGGCAACTCATCCAGATTGATTTCTTGATCGGCACTTCAGCGGTGATCATATTGATGACTGGTCCATGGTTTGGCAGTGGGTTAGTAGAGACGTTTGGAGTCTCAACGAAATCCAACTGGATGACTTTTGCATCAATAAGATCTTGGATTTTATGCCTAAGCCTCCAGCATCTGTCTGTTGAATGCCCGATTTGCCCCATGTGATATTCACACTTCAGCTCAGGATTGTAATATCTAGGCTTTAAGTCTTCCCTAGGAACTTCAAGATTGATCAGATTATCGGCCCTTAATTTAGCTAATACTTGGCTAAGGGGAACCGGAATTCGAGTGAAGTTCCGCCTGCTGAACCTTGATTGTTGATTTGGGACTGCACTTTGTTGAGTCTGATCCTTATTCTGATTTTGATTCTGATTTGTTGACAACACGAAAGACTTAGTAGGGCCAGTTGCATCTGAAGTATTGACCATGCTGACGGTTGAATCTTTCCCTTTGTATGGGACATTTCTCGGTGCAGTATATTTCTTTTCTTGTTGCAATTTTCCTGCGAAATTGCATTCTCAATCCTGCACCCAGCTATCACCACTTCTGAGAAACTTGCTGATATGCCCAATCAGATGGGAAAAGAAAGGTTCCTCTATGTGTTGATAAAAGTGAAAGTGAGGTCCTTTTCAGGCATCGGGGTGGTGATCCTTGCAGCCAATGCTCTCCAGCGCTGAGCATACTCCTTGAAAGTCTCTTCTTTCTTCTTCTTCAGATTGCTTAAATCCCATACCGAGGGCGCCATCTCAATGTTAAACTTATACTGATTAAAAATGCCCTAGCCAACTTGTCCCAAGTATCAACTTCTTGATGGTCTAATTGGGCGTACCAGGCCAAAGCAGCACCAGTAAGACTGTCCTGGAAGGTTTGCACCATCAGCTTGTCAAACTTTGCGTATTGCCCCATTCGTCGTACATACAATCTGGTATGCATATTAGGGCAACCTGTCCCGTCATATTTTTCAAATTCCGGTGCCTTAAATTTCTCAGGGAAGGCACCTTCCTCATATTGAGGCAATTCAGATCGCGGTTTGATCAAAACCATCGAACGTCTTCATTTTCTCAACAGTTTTCTCTCCATTTCTTTAGCCTGAGCTTCCAGTTCTTTCTTCAACTCAGCCGCATTAAACTCATTTGATGACTCCTCTTGCTGAATAAGCTGCCCTCAATTTCTTTTCCTTTCTGTGCCCTTGAGGATTCTTCAGGAGTTGTAGGGGTCTTGAGTTGGGCAAGACTCTGTGTTAAAGCCTGCATCTGTTCAGCAATTCCAAGGAGGGTTTGTTCCACGGTGTTGAGTCTTTGTTCATTGGTCTGGTCTGTGGGGTTGCTCCCGGTGTTAGACATCTTAGCTCGGGATCTGGTAACAATAGGGCTCCTAACCGGCTTGGACGCTATCTTTCAAGTTTTTAAACTCGAATTTGCTAGACCTGGACATTTATCATTTATTAATTATATTTTTTTAGAATAAATGAATTAATATACATATGCAAGAATGCAGATATGCTATCACACAGATGCAAATGGGGATATTGACCAATGATTTTTTTTTAAAAAAATTTGTATTAAAAGATAATGTTTAACATAACAAAAACTTCTAATGGTTTAGAAACCTTATTTCCTAGTGACTGAATAAAACTACTTTCTAATGGTTTCAAAGAACCTTGATTCCTAAGGACTAAACCTAAATCAACTAAACCAGTCTTCTTGTCTTAGTGGGGCAAACAATCTTGTCTTCCAGGGCTAGAATTTTCTTTTGAGCTGCCTTCAACTCAGCCTCTAAGAATGAAATTCTGCTTCCAGCACTTTGCAGGCGATCCACCATTTCCCTCTCTCTTTCTTGGAAATCTCGGTGACATACTTCCAGGCGAGCCGAAACAGCTTCCATGTAAGCAATTGTTTCAGGGTCAGGTTCCGATGGTGCTGGTTGAAGGACATCGGGAGCTTCATATCGAATATCCTTATTCTTCTTCATTTGGCTAGCCACATACCACCTGGTTGCTCTATACTTCTTGGTTTCCTTACTTTCTGGCTCGACTTCAAAAACCGGCTTCACCTCTCTATTTTCCCATATAGCTCGGATTTGATTTAACTTGAATTCTTTAGCTGGTAGTATTTGGTTGGATCCAAATAATCCAGAGTGACTTGCTCCAAATTAGGCTTGACAGTAATATCTTGCAGCATACCATACTGTCTGATAACACTTGAGGGGTAATAACCAGTACAGCCGGTGAGTCCAATTAGGGGTACTGCCATGTATTCCTTGCAACTTAGGATGGCTGCAGGGCTTTTGAACCAGCGAGCTTGCCACATCATGTCTTCAGGTGGCATGTCTTCAAGAATGGCAATTATATCCCATAGGGATGATCATCTTCCATGTGGACCCTTTCAGCAAAGGATTGGATGAGATCATATTTCAGGCTGATGAGGGATCCATTAGCCAAGTCTTTTCCGTAGTGCTTAATGTGGCTAGCAAACCAAACCATTAGTAAGTGCATGCTTGCTTTGAACTTGCCTTGTCCTTTAGACTTGATGTGATTCAGACTACGGACTTGTTCGGCTAGAAGAGCGGGAACATAGGATTTGCCAGCTAAATATTGAGAAACCAGCTCTATGACCCGGAAGTGGATGAACAAATTGCCATTAGGGAAGAGAATGGTTGCAAAAGCAGCTACTATGAAGGCATTAACCCGGTTTTCTTCCCAAACTTCAAGTGGTATACTGAAAGTGGATCGGTTGCTTTTAAAGTATTCAGGAGTTCCAAACCAGTCCATCAGTGTGGTTAGCGGATGCAATATTCATTGCAATCATTGATAGCTTCAATAATTGGTCCCCTCTTGATCCCCAAAAATTCTGATATAACACGGACCGGGCTATGCTTGAAATTTGGAATATAGATTCCTTCAGAGGTAGGAGGTGCTTGGAGTAGTCTAGTATATTCCTCAATGGTTGGGCTAAGTACATGCTGACCTAAACGGAAGACAGCTTCTTCAGGTTCCCATAGATGAGTGAGGGCCCGGAACATGGTGAATGGAACATGGATCTTTGGTAGGCTGAGGATTGGGCCTAACCTATCTTCAATGAATGACTTTGGACTGGAGTAAAACTGACAAACCATCGGTCCAGTAGGAGCATTGGATCCTTGAAGGTTCCACTCGATTTTCTCTAATAAGGCGAGCCCATAAGCTATCGCTACTGTCGGTTGAAGACATCATTTTCTGAAAATTTTTAAAAGGTATAAGCTAATATTTACAAATTTTTTAATTTTTTGACAGCTTTTATTTTTTTTTAGAATTTTCTTTAAGTATTTTTTTTTAGTATTTACATATGTACATTTATTTTTCAACTTCATTTTTTTAGAAAAAGTTGGTCAAATCCCATGCTAATGAATGCATGATTTGGTAGGGTTCTATAGGTTCCCCGATTTAGTAGTACTAAACCGGAGTGGGAGGACATTTCTTGATCTAGAGGGTGGAAAGCCACAGCCCCCGGACCTTACTTCGTCCTCCTCGCTTAGGCTCTTAAGACGGCCCTGGTACGACCGTATCTAGCACACATTCATGCTAATGCAAATGCAAATGCAAACAAAGAAATCAAACTTTTGTTTTCTATTTTTCATATTTGCAAGGTTAGTATATATTTACAAAAAAATATTCAAGATAATATACAAAGAATCATATATTCACAAAAATTGAGCAAGGATAAATTTAAAATTTAAAATTCCTAAGTGGCTAGCCCTCTTTTTTTTTAAAAAAAATTATAGTCCCCAGTGGAGTCGCCAAGCTGTCGAGCCTGGATTTTTTCCACTATCTATCTGGTTCATTTCTCTAACCCGATTCACATTAAACCCGAACCCATTTAACATGAATCCTCGACTAGGGGTTAAAAGAAATTTTAAAAAAATTTAGAGTCGCCACCCGATATAAATCGGGAAAAAATAAAAAGCTAGGATCAATGGGTCGGTTGATCCTAACTTAGCTACTAGTCTGCGAAAATTTGATTTAAAAAAATCAACTTTTAAAACCAGATATCATGGATTCGGGGGCTAACCTATTAAAACCAAATGGTTACCACTTTTGGAATTTTAAATTTATAATCTATCCTTTTCATGCTCAAAAAAAAATAAATAATATATTACAACAAATATTTACAAGTCAAATCATTTATTTTATTTTTTATGTGCTTTTCTTCATTTTTATTTTTTTATTATTTTTTAGAACATAAACATCAACAAAATTCTTATATTTACAAAATATTTATTTAAAAAAAAACAAAACATTTTTTTTATTTTTTATGTCGCCCCGCAGGTGCCTACGTACTCGCTAATCGAGATCAGACAAAACGTAGTTCTTTTAAAAAAGAACTTAATTTGTTGATCAATTTTAATTTTTGAACTCTTTTCATTTAAGTTCATTAAATTTTGAATTTTTATGAAAATCATTTTTGATGATCCTATGATCTAATCAATTGTTTTTTTTATTTATGAAAAATAATTTTTCTAAGCCCAAAAAATTTTTTTTTTTTAGAAATTTTGTTCTTTGGAAAATCCAATTTTATTATTTTTATTTTTTTTTTACATTTTTTTTTTTTTTTTAAAAAAATCATCACATAAATTCACAATATATCCAGAATATATTAAAAAATATTAAAATCATTTTTCATGCATTAAATATGCATTTTCTAAAGCAATTTATGTATAAATACACATTAAAAATATAAAAAATATAAAATTTATATAAAAAATAAATATTTTGATTTTTCTGGATTTTTCTGTATTTTCTGAATTTTTCTGAATTTTTATGAATTTTTTACTATTTTTTATTATTTTCTGAAATTAATTATATAATAAACTATTAATAAAATAATGCGGATTAACCTGGACCGTCGGATGAAGCGGACGAGATCTGGAGCGTCGATCTCGCTGACCGATCTGGATCGTCTGATCTTGTTGACTCGATCTGATGAGCCGTCTGATCGCTTGATGAAATCTGGGCCGTCTGATCTCTTGATTGAATCTGGACCGTCTGATCTGCTTGATGAAATCTGGGCCGTCTGATCGCTTGATCAAATCTGGACCGTCTGATGCCTGATGAAATTTGACCGTCTGATCAGAGTTGACCGTTGACCGATGACGTTGACCGATGACCGACCGGGTTGGATTCGGATCTTCGGGTCGGATCTCGGAGCTCCGGCGGGTGAAGAAGACGATGACGCGACTTTTCGGGGCGGATTCCGGCGGCTCCGGTGGTCCTCGGTGGCTGGAAGCTTGTCGGCCCGACTCCTGTTGCGATGGCGCGTCCTTTGATGGTGGTGGCGTTCACTCAGAACGGGGGCAAGGGGCAGCTCCGGTGGTGGTTGTACGGCGGCGTTTGAAGAACAAAATAAAAAAAAATTTTAGAGAGAAATCCGATCAATTCGAACAAATCTAAGCACACTAAATCATCCAAATAAAGTTTCTAAACTTGTTACAACACTCATTTGGATTAAATCTGATCCAATCAATTCGAATTTGAAAATTCGAATTCATACCCTAATTTCAAAATTTCGAATTGGCTTTGCTATGTATGTGTTCTTATGAAATTGACTTGTGCCTTTTGCTCTAGGACCTCCTATTTATAGGTTGCAAGCTCAATTTTCAGTTTCGAACAGTTTCAAAATGAATTGATTTTTGCCCTTGATTTTTCACGAATTTAATTGGAAAATCCATGATTAAATTGTTTGAAACTGATGAATTGATGATTGTTTTCATATTCCATGCAGCAGATTCATCACTTAATTTTTGTAACTCCTCATTCATGTGCAATTGAATGCTTTATACATTGAATTTTGTAACTTTGGGTTGTTTTTTGCACTAATCTTTATATTTTGTAACCACTTTGCAATCCCATCATCAATTTTGAATCAATGATGTTTTTCAGTTAAAACTGATGCCAAATAAGGCAAAAGTCACATTTGAGGAAAATGAAAGACAAAATGATAAAAAGGCAAAAAATTGCCTTTTTGCTAGGGTTTGAACCTGTGTCCTTGAACTTGAGTGTGTGTTTGGATCCATATGTTTAACCAACAGGCCATTGGCCTGTGCCTTGATCACTTAGCCAATTTCATCAATACTTAAGGCTTTTTGGAAAAAAAAAA